>JBBJLS010098139.1:0-20815 GCA_037577275.1 Bryconaethiops microstoma | reverse complement strand
AATATGCATGGGGTGTGTGTATTTCCCCCTCAGCCAGAGCACCGTTCCCACATGCTTCAAGACCACAACCATTGTCATTCTCTGTAACCACTTAATAATTAATAGGGTCATGGGTACCTGGAGCCTATCCCGGGTTCTGTGGACGCAAGTATTATATATAATATATAATATATCTTACATGTTTAATAGAACACGCCACTGTAGCTGTCAAACATGTTCCTAACTTTGATTGGTTCTTTGGCTGATCTCACATGTCAAATTTAGTCCCACTCAATTTGGTCAAAGGAAAATCATCACACAACAGTAAAGTCCATAACTTTTTCTTCACCGGTCACAGAAACTCCTCACTAAAACTACAGATAACAGTTCATTGACATGGTGGTCGGGGTCCTTTGTATGTAGAGTTTGGATTTTATCCCCATTTTTGTGTCTGCGGGTTCTTTGGTTTCCTTTCATATCTTTGGTCCTAGCTGTGACAGGGTGTGTGAATGTTTTTGTCTTTATTTCTATCCTGTGATGGACTGGTGACCTGTCCAGCATGTTCTCTCCAGTAGCCCCATGACCCTTGCTGAATGAATGAATATTCCACTTCTGGTACATAGAGAATAAAAACTGTATTGACCATAGTCTTAAGATCTATAGGAAGCATCACAATGCTACGTCTCACAGCAGAGTCCTCAACACATAGAACACCAAATATTTTAACACAGAAAGGAAAGTTAAACCAAATAAAAATAAGAAGAAACAAGAGACAAAGCTTCTTCCAAGCTAGGTGAGTGACATGGAAATGTTGAATTTATACCTTCACATGAAGCTTTAGCAATTCTCTTATCAACAACAGCATGCAATGCATGAAGCAGAGAGAGAAAGAGAGAAAGAGAGAGGAAAATGCACTGCATTTATGGCAGTAATGGCCTCCAGTCTGTGAGAGACAAAAAAACCCTGCTCAGCATGAAAAAAAAGGGATGGAGAGATGGCATACATACAAAAAACAGCCCCATCGCCTTTGACATCAGTGCTGAATTTGAGAGGGAGGTTCTGTCAGGGTTGGCTGGGGGAAGTTGGGTATGAGGTAATTTTGGAGCCACGAGGAATGGCTCCTTTTGTGTTCATCACCATCTGCAAATACAGGGTTCAAGCAGTGTTGGTGACAATCCTGAATGTATTCCTTCAGCTTTTTGTACATAGAAAAATGCATGCTACTTTAAAAGTACCAAAAAGGGTTGTTTAGAACAGTGCCAGGGTGTGTCGGGTGGGGGGGGGGGGGGGGAGTCACAAAAGAGTTGCAGAAGAGTTAGCAGTTCCCTGAAGATCTGATCCCACCAAGCAGCTGATGGCCTAGTGGTTAGGGAATTGCCCCTGGGATTGTAAGGTCATAGGTTTGAATCCCAGGACTGAAAGTGGCACCTCTGAGGTTCCCTTGAGTAAGGTACCCGTCCTCACACACTGCTCCCCAGGCACTGCGGTCCTGGCTCCCCGCTGCTTCACTTGGTTAAATGCAGAAACAGAATTTCATGCTGTGGCGTGTCCTCGTATGACAAATGGTCCCTTCACACTAATAAGCCCTTCTTGATTTTAGGTATGATCAGATCTTTTCAGAGCAGGAAAACTCTGAGCCAGGGGTATTCCAGGGTTAAGTTTGCAAAAAGCTTGGTTTTCATCCAGCTTTCAATTGACATTCAAGCAAATTACTGAAATATTGCAATACAATATGTGAATTTGTCTGTGTTTCCATCTGCTCTGTTCAACAGAATGGTACTCTTCGCAAAAATACACCTGAAATTTCTTAAGCAACCTCTTGTTGCCATGCTGTCTTTAACAAATGGACTTTAAATGACATGAGATGAAGACAGAACACCCTGGCAAACATAATGGTTCAAGAAATATTCATTAATCAGCAGCAGCACCTTTTGTCTATCACCTTGTGTTTTTTTTTTCTTTGATTAGATAAGGGTATCTTTAAATTTCTTCACTAGATTACTGGAACCTGCAGCTGTCTGTCATGTTTCATATGGCTAGAAAGCAAAAAAATTTCCATAAGATGTGAAAGTGTGCAAGCTTTTTTAAAAAAAAAAGTCCACATAATGTAATTTCTCTTTACTAACTATTAATGTCAAATGATTTACTGGAAACATGATGTTGCTGTAGGGTATGGTAACATATTATCTGAGCCCTTCATAACACTGACATAACAATACTATTGCAGCTGTCATAGGCTATCATGTGTTGTCATGACAGATTGTGTCCATTAATTTCATGTTCCCAATGCCAGTAAATTTCACAAAATTTTACGATCTGTCATGACAATTTATGTCACATGTGAATTGAAACATTTATTTTGGTATATTTATTTTAAACATTTTAGTACTTGTCTTCACAATTACCAGTGATAACACGACACTGTCTCATGAAAGAACCAAATCTATAGTAAGGTTGTAAAGGGCAACCTTGATTCTCACAGTTACAATGTTTTTAAGCTTGTACATCTGTCACTACTTTTGTTGTTGATGTTGTTGTTTTTCTACAGACTATTAACATGTCAGTTGCCCTTTATAATGTGTAAAAATGTTAGAATAAATGAACCAGTGCTACAAAACCATGTCATAAACATGTCATTGCAGCTGTCATAGGCTGTCATGAGTTGTCATGACAGATTGTGTGCATTAATTTCATGTTCCCAAATCCAGTAAATTTTACAAATGCTACGATGTTTGGTCATGACAGTTTAGTTCACATGTGAGTTTAAGCATCAAGTATTTTAGTATCATTACAATTACTATTAATGGTAACATGACACTGTCCTATGAAAGAACCAAATCTATATCTTTGTTTATGGCATGGTGATGTCAGTGTTATGCAGCACAGATACAGTTATTCTAACATTTTTACACATTGTAAAGGGCAACTGACATTTTCATAGTCTGAAGAAAAGAAAAAAAAACATCAGCAACAAAAGCAGTGACAGATATACAAACTTAAAACAAACTGTTAGAATCAAGGTTGCATATCAAAAGTCAAATAAGGTTGCATATGTAAAGGTCAAATAACATTTTCAAATAAAAAAAACAACAACAAAAACAGTGACATGTACAAGCATAAAAAACTGTAACTGTATGGATCAAGGTTGCCTGTCGAAAGTCAAAAACATTGTGTGAGCATTTCATTATGGAAATGGTCTAAAGAGAAATGGTCTAAGGTTTTATATTACTGTTTAACATAAAATTTAAGGTTCCATTTCAGAGAAACATGCTTTCATTGTGACAAGTTCCTCCAACATCCGAAAACCCTACTGAAGCAGCTTTTTACACCACTGGCCATGTCAACACTGTCAAGCACATAAGGTGAGAAATACACTGTACTAGACATTCAGCGTCTGTTCCTTTCCTGGTAAGACCACAGGCAAATGTTCTATTGGACAACAGATGGTAAACAGCACAAACAAGATTTAAACTCATTAAAGCTCAACTGTGCACTGCAGTTACTTGAAATATCATTTTCTTTCCACACTTTAGCCTTCAGTGTTCTCCTCTGAGCTTTCACAGTGCAAAACAACACATTTGTTAAAAAAATACTGTTGTTGAAGTTCCATTACCTTTTTACCAGTGACGATGGTCCATCAGCTGTTTGGTCAGAAAACGTAAAGTGTAATAGATATTCCCTAAGTTAGATCCTTGTTTGCAGGCAGTTAATTTAGCGTAAGATAAGATAAGAGAGAAATTCTAAACTAAAGAGTTTAAAAAAGACAATAACAGCAGTAATAGTGCAAACAAAATAAGAAAATAACTAAATAATAAATAAAATAATTACAGTAACAGATATAATATAATAACCGATCAGTAGTGCAAGTGGTTATGAAAAGTGACTTAGTAAAATGTGACTCAATAAATGAGCTGTACAGTTCTAGGAAAATGTAATTACTATAGAACCTTTACATAGTGTGGACTTTTAGAAACTTCTTCACATGAACACATTTCATTTGAAAACATTTCTTCCCATAGCTATCAACACTTATGTAAAGAAACCAAAAGTAGTTCTTTTGACATTGCCCCAAAGAAGTCATTTTGGCACCCTTACAACTAAAAGAGAATTTCCAAATATTTCTAGCAGTCCTTTTTTGAATAAAACATGATGGCTTGGACCAATCACAGCAGCTCGCTGAAGCCTATGCATGCTAAAGGTCCAGAATCAGCTCTTCTTTTACCTCTGATACAAAAACACAAGGCAAAGAAGATTTTCACTCTCAGGTCTGACTCCAAACTCTTCTGTCGAGAAGCTCTGACAGGTATCAAGAGACTATTACATTATCAGCGGGCCATCTGTACCTATTCTTCATGCTGTTGCACATTTGCCCTCAAGGAATCATAAAAAGGGCTAGGAACATGAAAGAAGCCTGTACTGAGCTTTTCAGATCCAGATACAGAAGCCAGCATGGGGATTAATTTTTTTTCTCTCCTACTCTAAGGCTCAAAAGAAAGAAACCTAATTATGATTTTCACTGAATTCTTCAAAATATCAGCGTAAGTCAGTAGCAAGATTTAGGGCATGGATATGAAAAAGTCATAAGCCTTCTTTTGTCTCCTCCTGAATTGTCAGGGCTCAATAATCTATATACTGGAACGGGGTGTTCCATTGTTCAACACGCTCAATTGGAGGTAAAAGGAAACATTATATGTGAGTTAGAGCTGTGTTTAGATGTTTCATTAGTGCCCATGCAAAGAGGCAGAAAGAACACTGTGACCTAGCATACAAAGACAGAGAACCACAGTTTTGTATTATTCCATTTGATTTATTTTGCCAGTCTTGTTCTTTTAAGTAAACAAAATCTCTTCTTATGCTCATTATTCCCTTAAGAGTGGTTCTAAGCATTCCGACTGAATGAATCTGCCTCTCTGGGGCAAATTTAAAGCCTATGCACATACAGAAAACAACGTTAAGGTTTTAGTTATTGTGTTAGGTACAGACGCCACTGATGTCACAAAATTGAGATTGGGTGCTCATGATCTAGACCAGTGTTTCCCAAACCTGGTCCTGAAGGCTTCAGAATTTTCCCTGCTTCAACTCAATAAGTTTGATTAGTTTGATGATGGAGTATGAAAAAAAAAAATATTTAGAGCAAGCAGCCTTCAGGACCGGGGTTGGGAAACTGGATGTATTTCATGTTTTTTAAATCATTGCAAAATCATTGTACATGGTGTTTTCTCAGGAACAACATTTTCAGCCCACCAGGGGAGCTCTGGGGAGTGAAAATGCATTTGAGATTATATTTTTTTCTTGCAATTAATATTTTCTGCATGTAATGAAAAAAAGAGAAAGACAGAAAAGTCTCTATAGTGAACTGTGATAAACAAGCTGTTTTGGTCACTAAAAGTCTGGTAAGTTAATGCAAATTTATTTTTGACCACAAAGTACAAAGTAAAACTTAGAAAGAAAAAATCTTTAACAAACACCTTATGACTTCTGACTTGCAATGGTTGTCAAAATAACAAACAGAGTAACAACCAGTGGTGGTGGCTTAGTGGGTAGGATACTTGCCTCTGGGCCAAGAGGCAAAACCACCACTGGGTTCCTGAGCAAGACCCTTCACCCCAAGTTGCTCCAGGGAGACTGTCCCCTGTAGTCCCCTGAAGTCGCTTTGGCCAAACGGGTCTGATAAATGTTTAATTGTATACAAAATCTGCGTCACAGTTTACTTCACGTTACTCAGTGTTGGATATTGCAGGTAAAACAGTGTTCATGCTATAAGCCATTTCACTTCTGCTATATGGCATCCAGCAGCAAACTGAGGGAGGTCTATAACGAAGGCTCAGTAAAGAAGGGTCAGAAGCGATGAACTACATTAGTCTGCTTGCGCGAAATGTCAAGTGGGCAAGTGGGACACCAGCCAGGGTCACTTCCATTTACAATCTAATAGCCTGAAAAAAAGAGAAAGACATAAAAGGGGGAAGATGATGATGATGAAGGACTACTCAATCTTAAGGTTTCAGGAACCAAGTCATGGCAGCATTCCAAATAACCTTTTTCAGCATCTTGATTTTTATTAATGCGTTATCATCAAGCTACTTGCATGGAATAATGCACAGACATAAAAAAGTGGGAAGATGATGATGAAGTAGAAGTAAAATGTATCATTGTTGTCGTTATTTTGTTATTGTTGCTCAAACTTTGATAAATCGGTTACCAGTTTATAATCTGATTAGCATAATTAGTAACCATGAGCATGAAAAAGTCACTACAGGGTGTCCTCAGCGTGCGGTGGAAGAATACGCAGTAACCCGGTGTATGAGTGAGGGAGTTGCCGTCCCCAAGTACAGTACAGTTTACAACTACAGTATATTCATGTCCTTTTTCTGTGGCTTAGTTGTGTTTTTATGTTCTAGATTACGATTTTACAACTGTGTTTGTATCGGTGACTTAGACTGACGCCAAAATTCGGGATACATCACTGTCATAAAAATGGATCTGTGTCATAACTCGAGGACCGCCTGTACATAGATCA
Source organism: Bryconaethiops microstoma (assembly GCA_037577275.1). Taxonomy (NCBI): domain Eukaryota; kingdom Metazoa; phylum Chordata; class Actinopteri; order Characiformes; family Alestidae; genus Bryconaethiops; species Bryconaethiops microstoma. Next base: position 14,319 of record JBBJLS010098139.1, on the reverse strand, counting down.
CACTCATTAATGTTATTGTTGCTGTTATTATTGTTAGAGGCAGATGCAGTAGTGCTTGTAGTAGTAATAGTGTTATTATGTTTTTGTTATTGTTTTTGAGAGTTTTGTGTATTTTACACATATATATTTTTACATTTTAATTTCATTTAATGTTGATACTTAGATGAGATGTCCTGTGCTTGGAGAATAAGGATTTTGATTCTGATTAAATTGCCAAGTAGATTCTTTGGTGTGATACCAAAGAACAAAACAATTTTGGTTCCCTAAAGAATCTTTCAAAACCTTAAAGCTCTTTAACGCACTTAATAGAAACTACTCAATCTTAAGGTTTCAGGAATCGAGTCATGGCAGCATTCCAAATAACCTTTTTCAGCATCTTTATTTTTATTAACGCATTATCATTTGGTTTCTCTAGCAAGTTAGTCATGGGTAATTCCATCCAGTAGCTAAGACTTCCACAATCACACAGATACCAAGTTGTGAGGGTAAAGGCTTTTGAGACAGGTAAAGCAATATTGCATCTCTTAAAAAGTGATGCTAAATAAACAACATTGGACAGCTCAACATGCTTAGAGGAGGCTCAAATTGGGCTAGCATCACACAGAGTGATGGGGAGAGCTAAGGCCATCCTAAACCTAGAGAAAGAAGCCAGTTATGCTTTCTTGAACTCCTGGCCATGGAAGGCCGCAGTACCACCAGGGATACAACTTGCAATCTTCTGGTGATGCAGCAAATAGCAAGATGGAACAAATGGCAATTTAAAGAATTGATTATTTGCTGCTAAATTTAATGTCACTACACGTAATGGATCAGAGCTGAATCAATAGCATTGCGATGGCTCAATGATTTTTCTAAACTACCCTGACCGTTTTATGCAGAGCAAAGTCCATTAAATTACTCGTAATCCTCATACCTACTGGATTAAAAAGCATGAGCTGACATAAATGAATGTTTTTTTACACTATTTCCTGCAAACACAAGGGAGTCACTGCCTGGCAGTGAACTACACGTCGTCAGCTGGAATGAAAAACACATGGATCAATAATACTCACTCAGGCGTTGTGTTTGATAATTGAGAGAAAATGTTAACATGCTACCAATAAATATCAGATTCGTTTCAGGGGCGGCTGATTGTTGCTAACAGTCTAAGCCCGATAATTAAATGTAGTTGCCATGGGCAACCAAAGCACAAGCGGTCCATGTGTGGGAAGGAGTATTGAGGTCTTTGGCATGAAGGAGGGACTCGTATGATGCTGCTTAAATAGAGAACATCAGGTTCTCCGTCCATGATCGCGTCCATATGGGCCCGCAGAGACCCTTGTTTGTAGGGCAGATGTTAAAGCCAGTGGGGGTTTCTAATTAATCTGCTTGTTGCAGCTCCAGTGCACAGCATCCAGACCTGTAGCACTGAAGCATGGAATCATATATCATGGCTACTTGTGGCCATGTCTCAGTGTTTGACAATCAGAGAGCATAAACACATTGTTCGGGACTCTTAACAAAATTTGTTTCTGTTTTATTTCATTAGTTCTAATTGTGCATATGCATTAGAGCTGGGCGATATAGAAAGAATATAATATAAGGATATTTGAAGACATTTTCACGATGCATATCATGTATTGTGAAAGCATCCTGAAGCAAACATGGATATATTTTGTTAAATGTATATGTATATTTTATATGTATATTTATGTGTATATGCGGATACAAGTACCAACCAAATACTGTCTTTTCCCTCTCTTATACAACTAAACTGTTAACAATACATTTGTCTGGAGGCACTTTGAATCCAAAATGCCTTACTACTTCCTCGATAGTGCACTATGTAACTTATAAAATTTGAGTTTCTACAACAATATAGTGCACAGAATTCTGTATACCTGGATAAATTGCCAGTAGCTTTTTGTTAGGGATGTTATACAGTATTTGGCTACAAGAACCTGTATTTTAATTCTTACATAATGCACTATGTAGAGCATAGGGAGCAATTTGAGATAAAGCCATACTGCTCATCTATTTTATTTATGTCCTAATACATCTCTCTTAATGGCGTATTGCTCAAAGTTTACTTAATCATTTACATGACTGATAATGATTTTTCTGATATACAATCCAGTGATTTTGGCCCGAATGAACACTCTCAGAAACTATAACTATAGTGCTTTTAATAGTGTTTCACAAACTGTATCGAACTAAACTCAACAGGGCCAGTTATACTGTCTGTAACTAAAACAACAGTTGGTCAGTGTTTAAGTATTCGAAACGTAACATAATTTAGCACCACACAATAAAATATTGTTACATTGCACAAATCTGAAATGCAATTTAATTTTCAGCTTCATGTAATTAGGAGTGCATGAAATGACCGGGATAAACAGTGCACTTATCACTGAGTGAAGGAACAAACTGAAGGCAAGGGTTGTAGATCATCACAACTATGATGTTATTTATGGTAATAACCTTGAGTGTTCTAATTGTTTAGTTACAACGGTTAGTTCTGACAGCACAGTATGATAGGATGAAAATTGATCTAATCATCTTATTTGTGATAAGAGCACTTTTTTAAATTATACAATATATCATTTATCGAAGCACCTATTGTCTGGTAATGACCCACTTTTTACTGCAGCTAACTAGATTTTTTGACCAGTCGTTGTGATGGGCAAAACAAAAAAAACGTAAAACTAGAGTTAGCCAGAAATAAATTGACAAGCAAAATGGGCAGTAAAATATTTTACAGACTGAAAATATTTACAGCCTATTATGACATTATCTTTTTTTGTTCATTTATACTTACCACACATTTAGCAACTGCTTTTATCCAAAGCAACTTCCATTCTCTAACTACAGGGGACAGTCTCCCTGGAGCAACTTAGGGTTAAGGGTCTTGCTCAGGAACCCAGTGGTGGTGCTGAAGGTAGGATTTGAACCCATGACCGCTTGGTCTAGAGGCAAGTATCCTACCCACAAGGCCACCATCACCCCAACTACACGGAAACAAAACATTGAAATATACATCGTTATAGTTCTTCAGTGTCACCCACACTTATTTTTTATTCCGTAATTCATTATACTTTTTGAGAATCAATTCAACAACATTTCAGCAACCTGGTTTCAGCGCCCCCAGCAACCTGGTTAACATAAGCAGCTTGGATAATAAATGAATGGATGGAACATTTCTCATCAGTGAGCCTGTAGAGAGGGAATAAATAAAAGGTTGGCATGTACCATTACCATTTAGAGGTTCATGTAATTTACACAGTTGGACCATTAAAACGTATTATTTCATCTCATATTAGGAAAAACTTTGGTCAAAATATTTTGGTCTTATCCATTCTAGAATGCTTCTGGGACAACTGACGTGGTTCCATTTGCAGCCAAGCAAAAATCTGAGCACTTTTGCTTTGGCCTCACTCTATGTACTGGTTCTGTCTGGTTTGTTTGTCATTATCAGCCAGGCTTTATGCAGCGAGCCAAAGACTTAATAGTCAGTCGGCTGCTTCAAAGCCCTCTACCTTAAAAGCTATCATTCAGGGTGACTGAATTTGCATTAGTGTGAGAGTCTACGTGATTATACCGGCCCTTTCCTCTCTGCACACACATTGAAGGTAATGGAGCTCTTCAAAGACACACTAATCTGTCTCCACAGTCAGGGTGATTTATATGACCAAAACAACACAACAAGGCATTGTTTGCCATGGATACATCTTGCAAAATATAGCAAAAAGTTCATAAAGGGGATGGGGATTAATACTGTAGGTAGATCACTGTTTCCCAACCCTGAACTGGAGGTCCATTGCCCTGAACAATTTATTATTTTCACTGCTTTCAACACACCTGATCAACTTAATCAGCTCGTTACCAGCCCAGCTGAGTAGTGGGGTGTATCAAAGCCTCCAGGACCAGGACTGGCACAGATGACAAATTATATTTACCAGAGTGTTAGCTGCACACAGACAACAGCATAGCATATTATATTATTTTCTTCCCTTAATATGTCCAATTTAACTGACAAAAAAGATTATCAAGGCCTTGAAGTGTTTTCAAGACTGTAAGACATTAGCAATAATTACCAACTCAAGCTTGCCTTATTACTTGATAGTAAATGATTAAACACAATGTTAACAGAAAGGAAATTATTAATCTGCATTCTGCATAAAAATGTCTATTGTCTGTCTGTGTTACAATTTCAAAAGGCATTTTACAGATTATAATTACTTTTTACCTTTTTTGGAGAATTTTGTGAGAAAACTCACTAAGTTAAAACAAGGATACAATAATTCAATATCATCAGTGCTTGTTTATTAACTTTTGTAGAAGTTTTATTAACTTTTCTTGTTTATTAACTTTTCTAGAAATTCATCCTTTGGCTTCTGCTAAGTTCCTGCTAAAGCCTGAGTAGACATAAATCACAGTGATAAATCAATGTGATTATGATCTGTGTTGAACTTGTGTGTGCGTTTCATGACATAAAATAGAACTGTAAATCACAGTTCCCCACATAATTGGCACATTTGCAAAGATTTTGCTATGGTATGTGACATTATTTGCGGAAAATATTTATTAATATATTTTTTGTATTTGTTTTATAATGTGCTAAATATAAAGGTGGAACATTATGTATTTGACAATATATAGGAAAAAATAACCCCAAGGGGCCCATAATGAATGTTCTTGCCTTGTAATGTGTATAGCTTCCTATACAATATAATGCATATATACTTCCTATACAATCAGGCAAAATAGGGGAGAGAGTACATTGGTCAAACCTTACTCTTATTTATTTATGCTTCTTTATTTGCATTGTTCTGTCACACAACATCTTATCTCTATTGCTCTATGTGTACACTGAGCGTCGCCATTTCATCTCTCTGTATACTTATATGTGGTTGAGATGACCTTAAGGTTCACTTTAACTCCGACTTTGACTTATTCGAATTTTAGGTAAGTAACAACACTGACACGTCTTAGTATTTTATACCATTCTAGTATTCTGGTAACCCAATGTCTAGCTCGTTAGCAAGGTATATTCACCAGCTAAAATAAGTAAGGTTTTAACTTAAATTTTTTCCTTTTTTCTAGATTTTTGGAGTGGAAACTTTACCTAGCCAGCAGTGTTCATAATGTTATGGCTATAAATACATGTATACATTTGGGAGACTGCCCAGGAAAAAGTTTCACTTAATTAATGACAATAAGACAGTGGCCTTTGCCAAACACCCACTAGTGGCACAGATGACAGAATCACACAGGAAGGCGATTGATCTGTCGCTACTGTGGCTCGGCATGGGTTTGGACTCCACTGCGAAACGCACACAAGCCAGGCAGACTGGCTCCAATCTGTCACATCCACTGAGAATCTTAGTCACTTGGACACACAGACAGATGCATGCACACATGGCCCTTGTCTGGTCTTTCAAAGCCCCTGGCTCGCTTCAGTCTGTCGTCTCTATCACACTGATCATCCCTAGTCAATGGCTCAGTGGATTGCACAATCAAACACCAGAAGGCCGATTCATTTATTCATCTCAAATGTGCACAGAAAGACTCGCAGAATGCCATTAACTGTTGCACATCAATACAGAATATTTGGAGCCAGATACTTTAGGAGCCATCTACTTCATTCTAAGACTAGTGCCGGTCAAACAGTTCTGAGAAATGCTACTCTTTTGTATGCAGGAAATAGTGGGTCTTTACATGCATACTAATAATACAATCAGTATTGGATTCTGGCAGTTTTGGCAGTTAATGTCTTTAGAATTTGCCGCATAAGCTTCTGAAACAGTTACTTCTAACAAGTAAAGCAATCTAAGAATATCTACTGTATCTGTTTATACATTTTACTCACACAAAATGAGGCTTAGTTTCCATTTAAATGTTATAAGCCCATTAGCCATCATTAAGTCCTGAGGGGGTATATATAAAATAGGACTGTCACTGTCAGTAACTGAGTAATCTAGCAATTATTTTGATGATCATTGATTTTAATGGCATACAATAATATTCTTCAAACATTGCAATTAGTCTTAGTCGTCAATATTAATATGTAAGGTGTAGCTAACTGTGATTAATCATATCTTTCATTAAAATATATGAGGGGACAACATAAGGTTCATCAGAATTCATTTTTTACTTTCAATTACATATTTCCACCATGAAAACATGAAAAGTGTGTAATGTCCTTTGAGTGTTTACATGGTGAAAATAAGTAAAAAATGAATTCTGACGAACCTCACGTTGTCCCCTCATATTTTTTAAATGAAAGATATGATTAATCACAATTAGCTACACCTTACATTTTAATTACAGTTTAATCTCCCACATCCAGGAAGAGCAACAGTGGTTGCATGTTCCTGGTCCCTGATTGAAAAACTCTCACTCTTAAACCTGTACGTTACATTTTCTTTTGAAGAGCATTGTACTTTGTTGTGGCTTTTGTTAGTTTGCTGCTTGTTTATGTGTGCATAATGCACTGTCCAGCATAGTCTGCCTAAGAGTACCGGTATTGCTGTTATTGTTCAAACCAGAAATTTATTTTGCTTATAAATTATACTTCAGCACCTATATGGTTAAACGCATTAAATATCATCCATCCATTCATTTCCTGTAACTGCTTAATCCTTGCGAGAGCCTACGGGCATGAGGCAGGGACTCACTGTGGATGGGCCTCCAGCACACAAACACGCACGGCCAATTTAAAATCCCCAATTCACCAGACACACATGTCTTTGGACTGTGAGAGAAACCGGAGACCCTGGAGGAGAACATGCAAACTCCACACACACAAAGCCAGGATTCAAACCACCAACCCCGGAGGTGCAAGGCAACAGTGCTACCCACTGCGCCACCATGGGGCCCCGCATTAAAGACCATTTTTATGAATTTCCTTTTTTGATGATATACCTTGTTAGGAATGGCCTTTACACATTAAAGAAATACCAATGCTATATTATGATTAATATTGTTAGATAAATAAAAATGTGTGTGTGTTGTTGTATGTGAACTATGTTTCATTTCAAGCCTCTTTACGAAGTTGTTACAAATGTATGTACAATATTTTCATACAGGTACAGGTGAAACTCTTCAAATTCACCAGGGTAGAAGCTGAAAGTAAGAGCCATTAAAGGAACTTGCCTTTTAAAAGCTGTTTTTGAATGAGAGTATTGCAGTTGTGCACAACCCCACAGAGAAGTCATCTTAATATTTTATGGACGAGACATTTCTTTTCTTAATAATATAATGGAATCGATCACAGCGACATAAAGCACGTCAGCACCAGGGCTTCAAGCTGAAACGATGAAAGGTTTAAAGAACATTCTCATGTTCTTCTCAGTGTTTATCTTAAGATCATTCATAACCTTTTGGAAAGCTTTCTAGCCCTCAATTTTAGTCATAAACTGGGTTTCATAATGCATGTATACCATTTATCTAGTAGGAAAAACACTTTTGTGCCAGGTTGTACACTGGTGAGTTGTGCTATAACTTTCAAACTAGCCCATTGCGGTCTGTTCCAGATAATAATAGTGTAGAAATCTCCTACTTTCTTACAGAGCTCCATCTCACAGCAGGGCTAGGTTGTGAAAGTACGTTTTACGTTTATATTCAGTTTAGAGCAGCAGACTCCTGAGTGCTCTCCTGCAGATGGTAGAAAATACAGAATAAAAGAATGGGAAAAAAATTACAGAATTTTTTTGTATTTAAGAAGTTTTTAAAAAATGACCTTGTAGAGTTGCATCACTACTAATTATTGATTGAATCAATATGTTTCCCACCTTGGATCACAGTGCAGATGCAAATATACTAAATAAGGTTCCTGGCCATTACATGTGTTGAATCCACCCATACTTCTTTCAGGCACCAAAGGTTTAAAAAAAAAAAAAAAAAAAAGAATAGCTGTCTCTTTTTTCACCTTTGCACATACGCTCCTCTCAATGTTGTAAATAAGGAAGAAAAAATCCAAAGATCCACGTTTCTCGGGCTGTGTAATTGCCCTATGGTGCTCTCCTTTCCAAACAAATTTTGGTTATGCTTTCTGAATTATTACCCTGTATCCTTATTCTCATAACTACATTTGTAAACAGTCCTCAAAAAAGTAAACTGGATTTTCTCTACAGGGAAGACATGAGTTCCTCACAAGGTGGCACCAATTACATAAGCACACTCACACAACCATTGCCACTTATGCACTCAGGCACTGTGCTATGCAGTATAAAAGTATTTTCAAAAGCAAGTATGTCATCAATTACTGATCGATTCCCTGAATCAGTTTCAAATATTAAGCAGTAACTTACATTTAATATAGCTTCTGTTTTACAAACAGAAGAGTTGACGCTTCAACTGTCCAAAATAAATGGAGACTCAACTGTTGTCTTACAAGAAGTAGATTGTGTTACCATGTGACGGTAAAAACATGGAATTAAAAAAATACCCCAGCAGCGCAAAGTGACAGAACCAAGCAAGTGGTGGAAAGGGTTGAAAAATGAAAACACTTTTAAAGCTACTGTTGCTACAGTATACACAATCAAAGTACCCACAAAGAGAAGTATGGCACATAGGCTTTATAGAACTACAGTGGAATAGAGCTATAGGTCTTTTCTGCTGCTCTGTGCATGGGTTTTTGGTCTTTGCTAAGATGTGTGAGTGCAAAGGCAAAACAATTAGAGAAGCAATCTACTAAATGAATCATATTAGCGATGGATAATGGTTGGCTTCTTATTCAAGCTGCGTTCTAACAGCTCTGATTGAACACACTCAGATGAGGGCAGATGTGGTATCATTATTATGTATATGGGCTTAAAATACAATTCCATTATCATGTGTGTGGAGCCCAGACCCTTTCATCTTCAGCGGGCGCAAAGATCATTAACCATTGACCAGAGGAATGATAATGGCCACTAGCAGTTTGGCACACAAACCAAATGGCACAATATCAGCTTTGCAGGACAATAACTGCAGCAAACAACAATGGGTCAACAATGGGCCGCTGACCTGTTGACCTTGACCAAACTGGAATGAAAGACAGAGTAGATCTACAACTGATCAAATCAACAAATGCAAACGTGCTGAATGGGTTTGTTTTGGTAAAATTAGCATCCGAACAGCTGGTGTTGCTCTTGTGCTTTCCTTGTGTTTTGTCCTTTTGTTGCGCCATGGTCCTGGAGGCCATGTTTCACTGTGTACTGTGTGTATGTTGTTGAAATGACAAATAACTGACTTGATTTATTTAAAACAACACCATAATGCACTATAACAATAGTTACTTTTGTTTATCCTTTATACTTAATGGAATACTCATTCATTTCTTTTTTTTCTGTAAACACTTAATCCTTACTAGGGTCGCGGGTACCCGGAGCCTATCCCAGAGTCAACATGCACAATGCAGGGACTCATTATTCGCTCACACCTACAGTCAATTCAGAACCCCCAATCGACCTGACATGCATGTCTTTGGACTATGGGAGAAACCGGAGACCCCAGAGGAAACACACACACACACACACACACACACACACACACACACACACACACATTACTAGGAAACACACAAACACACACTACTAGGCCAGGGCCCATATTTGGACCCTCAAAATATCTGAGGCAACCATGCTACCCACTACACCACCGTGGCACCCTCTAGATCCGATGTTTAGTTGATCCAAAAAAGCATGTTTGGGTTCCAAATTGCTTTTTGATTTAGAACCATAGCTGTGAGGCTAATTTTCTTAACACTACAGTTCAATAACAAACACTAGACACTCAAATAGCCCACATAGCTTCTGTAAAAACACATAGCCAAAACTTTTCAACACACAGATAGTCAAGATTCATTTGGGTCAGCTGATCTTTGAATTTTCTTGATAGATTTGTACAGATCAGAGCAGCACATGCAAACAAATTCATTTAGAGACAACAGGTTAACTTAAGGGAATTGTTTTCAATGGGCTGTGTGGGTAATTCATTCTGGTTTTCAGCATAATGAGCAAATTCTACGCCCAATGTCAGACAAATCAGTGAAGCACAATGGCACCATTCCACATGTAAGTGCATCTCTCCTCCATCATGCTCTATTAAACACCTGTGACCTAACATGTTGCTGGAAAACTCATCTCCAACACTCTTTTAGAATATTTATTCACTAAATTATTTTTTATATGTTTTTAAATTATGTATTTAACAAACACTCTTATTTGAAAGCCTTTTAAAGCCTTTTTAAAGGGACATGAAAAACATCTTTCTCTAACAAACACAAAAGCCTGAGCAGACTGCTAAATCACTGTGATCAGCTCTTTTGAGAGATGATTGATGTTAATTGTCTCCGCAGTAGTGAATGACCACTGGTCATGTGTGTGCTGGGTGTTTTTTGTGTGTGTGTTGGGTGTTTGTGTGTGTGTGTGTGTGTGTGTGTGTGTGTGTCTGTTTTGTGGCATGATGATACATCATTACTTGCATCCTTTGCTTTATGATCCCGTGCTGATGCTCACATGCCCACCATGGGTGCTTTTGGCAGAGAACAGGGCTCAGAATGGGTACTATGACCAATTCGCTGCTGTGCAGTGGACCAGAAAATGGTGACCTGATCTAACGAAAGATGACCTAATCTGATGATTCAAGTCAAGTCAACTACATGTTTAATGTCAGTTCAACCATTTACACAGTACACGGTGAAAGAACATTCCTCCAGGACCATGGTGCAACAGAACATCTTAAATATTTTCATCTAAAACCTTAATATTGTGTTTCTTAAAGCCATTCTACTATGCTTTTCAAAATTCTAAATTGCTTTTCATCATGGTCTTATTAAAATAATCAACATCTTCTTCAATTTCCTTACTGACTGTGGGACATTAGCTTCAGTGATGTGTTTAGCAGAATTCTTTGCCACCTTTATCCCAACATCATTTCCTTTGCTACTGGTTGTCACACAACCCAAAAGCATAATAGATTTTCCCTCATGCTCAAAAGATGGCAAACAAATCAAAGCTGTTCCTCAAATAATGTGTAATCATGCATTAACATTGGAAGAAATATTCATATTTAAGTTTGTACCAAGCAGAGGTTATTTTGGGAAATCAACAAAACATGTCTTTTGTACAGGGGTGCCCAAACTGTATAACATATAGGGCACGATTTTACTTGTTTTATTGTTTTTATTTGCTAAAGTAATAATACATATACTATTATATCTCTCTCAGAGACTCCAGACTGTGAAGTGGCCGGAATATTGAAGCTCACGTTTGTCATATAGTCCACCATACTCATCTCTTTCCTAGTGTGTTTTTGACATGATGCTATATGATTACACTAGGGCTGAGGTATCTAGTTAATTGTACTCCTGGGATAGTCAGTAAAGAATAGTTCTATAATGAATAACTCACTGCAGGGTGAGACAACTTTAATGAATCATTGAGGCCGTGCATATCTGTGTCGTTTTGATGATTCGAAACCTAAGATTCATTCATGCTGCATCCATAGGAAAAATCATTCCACATACATAAAAGGATGCAGGGAGCAAGAAACATATTTAAATACATAGTACTCAAAATGTACAGCACTGAATATAAATAAAACTGATAAATAAAACAAAAAAGTAGTGCTCTGACAACACTTTTCTTTTCATCTCATGGAAAGGCTCTTGTTCTTTTAATGTTGGGGGTTTGTTTCCCATGGCGACAACAAATGAACTTCAACTGAGACATTTCTCTGCTGTGTGGCCACCCATTCGTTTATTTATTCTCTGCTAATTGGCTCATCCTCTAGAGCTTGCAGCTAAGTGTTATTATAACCACAAATGTTTCGGGGTCGGCGGGGGACAGGACAACAAAGGAATGGTGATGAGAAGGGGGAGAGAGCGATGCTTTCATTCAAGAAGGAAGTAAGAAGCAGATAAATGCCTCTCTGCAGGGAGCCAAAAGGAACATTTTGAAAGGACACTGGGGTTAATCTGTCTGATACTTGCAAACAGAAACAAAAGAGAAATATCTTTCAAAATAATAGAAATCATGTCTGACACGTATTTTCTATGGATTATTATTTTCACTGAAAACATTGTGTGCTGTAATTATGAATTTTTAGATTTTAATTTGTCATAGCACAAATGTTAATGGACTTGACAGCAAGATTTTCAATGACCTTGCTCTGTAAATGCTCCAGTAAGAACCTAAAAACAGCCTCAATCTCTAGAATGTTTATTGGTATAAAATAAAATCATGGTTTGATCGAACAACTCATTAAATAACTGATCTTACCTGGAAAGACAACTCTGTAAAGATTGCTCTCTCAATATGTGAAGACAGTTGCAATACAAGAGACAGCAATTGGAACAGACTGAAAAATCAAATTGGGGATTCACTGAAAGTACCACAGCTGATAGTGCTGATAGAAGAAGTTTGAAAGATGGCTGTCAGAAAATTATATTAATGCAGAAAAAGCCTATGTGTTCTTTTTTTTTTTAGAATTTGTGTGCTGCATTTCAAGCCAAGGGCCATTCTGGTTGCTGAAAGCTACAGTTTTTTGGTGACATAGTGATGGAATATATTGTTGCAGTGAAGAAATAGGCAAGCACTTTTGAGTTTGGACAATTTCTTATTTATACTCTCTGAGTTCAGTGTCTCGGTGGCCTGCTTAGTGGAGATCAAAAAAGGGTATTAGCTGGAAAATGGTTTGACATTTGGAGAGGCAGCTGCTCATATTTCAATTGCTATTGAGTTGGCATAGAAGGAGAGAACATGCTAACAATCCAAAAGGGAGAGTTAACAAGGTCTTCAGCAGTTCAGGTGACAGACAGCATCACAAGAACAGTAGCAGTTCACGACCATCAGAATGACTCAGTAACTCAATAACAGTGCTCTTTTATGAAAAAAAAAAAAAAAAAACCCGCAGAAGTACTTTTCTTGAGGCAATACAAATAACCACTCAAATGAATCTACTGAAACTTGCCATGGATGTGATATAGCCGTCCATCTGAAAAAGGGTCTGCGTGAAAACAAAGCATAGAGACAAATCTCAAATGGTGACAGTAGCAACTGAGGAAATTGATGTCTAATTGTCATGATGCACTGGACCTGTAAACAGTGTACACTGCTCAAGGAAAAGCATTTTCATCAACTTTCAGTCTGGAAAACCTGTGAATATGGAAAGTGGAAACAGATCCATCATGCATACCTGAAGAGTTGTCCCCTGCAGTCAGCAATCATTCATACACCATCCCTGTGTTCAGAAAAACTCTTGTGCCAGTGAAATTTAAAGGAAATGATTGAAGCTGCCACTTGTAGTGCACAAACCACACCCTGGGCAGAAATTGGCTGCAGAAAATGATGCTGAACTTGAGAAACATCTTCAATCTTCAAAGCTATAAAATGTACAGCCCACACTGAAAAATATGCTTGAGAACCACAAGGATTTTCAAGCATGGCCCTGGAAAGATCAAAGTCTTCAGAGTGAAGACAAGAGTACTGAGTCATGCCAAACCAATCTTCCGCAAGCCACCATCAGTACTTTATGCGGGAAGCAGTGAAAAAAGAGCTTGGGTGCCTAAAGAAATGGAATCATCATACAGGTGGAAAAGAGGGAATAGACTGTCCTCTCCCAAATATTGAGGATTTGTGTGCTACTCAGGCTGGTGGGACAGTTTTCAGCAATCAGACATGAACCATGAGCTAGATCAGCGCAGTATCTAACAATCAATGCACACAAAAGCTCCATATTTTGTTCCAACAGAAATGCTGAGTGGATGCGATTGTGTGTTAAACTTTACCCATAAATTGCTGGTGCATACTGAACTTAGCCCCACCCCCACCTCGGCTTCTCAGACCACATCTCTGTAATGCCAATCCCACCATACAAACCACTCACCAGACATGAAAACCAGAAGTTCACTCCAAAGCAGACAAAAACCTGACCTAGCACAGAGATTGGAACACGTTTAGGGAAGCTGTTACCAATGGTGGCTCTACCAGCCAGTGACTAGATACATCAGAAAGTGCACTGATGATGATGATAGTGATGATGACCGTGCAGCAGATAGTGAGAATAGATCATCGGGGTTCCTCTCCTCTGTTTCAGATATCAACACCACATGCTGCATCCACGAAGCTACCAGTATTGTGGATGGCACCACACGCCCCTCCCACACCCTCTTCTCACTATTACCAAATGGTCTGAGAAGCCGAGGTGGGGGTGGGGCTAAGTTCAGTATCCTACCTTCAGCACAACACCACTGGGTTTCTGAGCAAGACCCTTAACTCCAAGTTGCTCCAGGGAGACTGTCCCCTGTAGTTAAGGAATGGAAGTCGCTTTGGATAAAAGCATCTGCTAAATGCC
>JBBJLS010098099.1:24443-41916 GCA_037577275.1 Bryconaethiops microstoma | reverse complement strand
ACACACACACACACACACACACACACACACACACACACACACACACAGACAGACAGACAGACAGACAGACAGACAGAGTTGTAGCTGTACTCTAATCCAGGCCATGGAACAACGTCTTGATAATACTAAAATACCCTTTTATTTCACTTATAATTGGGTAAACACACAAACACACCACAACAGAAGCCTGTGCCAGAAGGGCCCTCCGTCCATCTTCTGCTGATGTGGTCATCATCCCTGACCTCTTGACCCCTGTTCCTCACCCTGTCCGGCCCTCCTGCGCAGGACTGCAGAGCGACGGAGCGAGAGAACAAAAGTGATGTTTTTTTGTAAAGTGGGAGCGAGACGAGGACTCAGAAACGTCCTGGAGCATTTGGGTTTTATTTTCGAGGACGGTGTTTAGGGCCTCTTGTGGACCTCTGACGGGACCCTTGCCTCGCCCCTCGCCTCGTCTTCATGAACTCTTAAGAACTTATTTATGAACTTTTTGTACTTCAGTTTTTTTTTATTCCATGATAAAGACTGTTAAAGGCCTCGTGCGTTAAGAAGACTGACATGTGATGGCGCCAAAGGACATTTTGGGCGGAGCAAGGTCCAATTCGGAATCGCCAATGTTAACGCTAATGCTAATGCTGATTTCACTGAAATGTGGTTTGCCTCGTTTTTTCCTCATTTTTCTGCCTCATCGAATGAAACTTGCCTTCTTTTTTTTTTTTTAACATCGGAGTCAGTGATGTGTTAAACGCAAGGATTAATGATTAAAAAAAAGAACAAAAACAAAATACTTGTCCTCGGGGAAAGTAGTCTGAATGAAGTGGACGTGCCAAACCTCGCCGTTGTTGCTGTTGTTGTTGTTGTTGTTGTTGTTTTTGCTGTATTTATATTCAGAGCTGTATTTGGCATTTCTCTCTTTCTCTCTCTCTACACTTTACATTGTCGATCAACCATCTCAGAACCTGCAAAGCACCGTGCACTTACAGTCCTGCAGCCTCCCGAGGCGTCTCGTGGGGCTTTCACACGTGCGTAATCACCACTGACCATTTTTAAGGTAAACATTGTTGCTGCCATTGCAAAACCTCTCCTATTTGTTTTTTTTCTTGTTGTTTTTTTTGCATCTAAAAGCTACATTTCGTGTGCGTTTCATGACCAATAGAGTCTGTCCACAACAAAGTGTGGACACTAGTGATGCATGGGTAATGACCCCCTTCCCACCTGACCTGAGAGCCAAGTTGCACCACCTAACCTGTAAAAGGTATCCATTAATTAACCCCAACAACCTTAACTTAACACTTCTGTAAGTTATTAGACCTTTTTAAAACGTGAGTCAGCCCGCCTGGATTACAGGTCAACTCCCGCATCACTACTAAATACATTAACTTACATTTCATTTTTATCTCTGGATTTGTTGCTATAGCGACTGAATTTGAATTAAAGGAATTCTGCAACAGTTTTGTAACCTAATCTCAGTCTGCTGCATCTGTAGCAACACTCGATCAGTATTGACCACAACCTCAACATGCCCCCCCCCCCCAACCCACAGCAACTGCCCACTGACCCCTGAACACAAATACACTTATACACATTAGAACACATACACACAATAACAATTACTGTGTATTGTAACAAGTTTATTATTGGCTTAGTATAATATGATGCATATTACTTATATTAATATTCTTTTTATTTGCTGGTTCTATTGTAATATGCATAAATAGTTAGATTTTAAGCTGTAAAAGTGATACAAGACATATTGACAAATTGCAACCATTTTTACTGCTCTGTTAAAACACTGTATTCTGTTGTAATAACTGTACTGTTTGTACTGTGTGTATATACGTCAGTAAGAAGAAGAGCTCCTCTTTTGGAAATATTTACATGTTATTATTTTTTCAGTTCTCAAAAAATCTTTCAGCAGGTGCAAGGGACTGAAAAAATAGCGAACAAACCATATTGTGAAATCCGTGTATAATTACACTCTTACTGGCTGCTGTTATAGTACATTGTAACTAGAGATGATCCAGGATCAGTGGGCTGATGCTGATCTCCGAATAATTTTTTCTTCCCTGTCCATGCCGATACGTAATTTCTAAAATGCAGACACATCCACCTGCGTTAATAATAGATGTTTTAACTAAGTTAGTGTCCAGCTGCATTAATATTTTACATTTTGATAAAAGTCAATGTTTTACATTCTGTTCGCTATTTCTAAAACACTAAATTAATGTTTTAAAGTTAAAAACATGGTTAATTTTACAGTAAAGTTTTTGAATGGACGTTTCGGATCGTGCGCTGCGGATGTGGCAGACTCCAGGTTTTAAATTCCTTTGAACTGATGACTTTTATTTTGTATTTTTTGGAGACTGGTTTATTGCATTTTTTATTTTTTTTTCGAAAGTAAACGTTCTCTGATTTCAGCGCTGAGCTGAACCTGCTGCTACAACCTGCACCGAGCACTGAGGCCCCCGAGGAGCGGCAGCTATCCCTCAGCTCCACAACTCACCGAAAATCAACTGAAATATAATTTTTAAAAAACCTGTAAAACAACATGTAAAACTGCTTTCCTTCATCTTCAGAGTTGTACAGAGTTAGGAACGGAGTTTGTATGTGTTTAAAGATGTGTTGATTTATTGTATAGTCTTTTGTACAAAGGGATTGGATTTGTTACTTTTTTTTTGTTTGTTTGTTTTGTGTGTTTTTTCTTTTGTTTTACGGGGATCGTTAACACTTGGCGCAGTAATCAGGTTTCTTCCTGCCACCACAGAGTCCGACCAGTTTATTAGTAGCAGTTGTTCTCATTTATGTGCAGTTTTAACATAGAAATAGTTCATTTAAGCCTCTGAACTGTTCCACATTATGGAATTTGTGCTTCTAGTGACCGAAAAAATATATATTGAAATTTAGTCATTTTTACAACTGCACGTAGTTAAACGGCATTTTGCCCATAAAAAATATAATTAGAATATATATTCCAATATGTTATTTACGTGTTCATACATTGGCAATATTGTGCAATTTCTTTTTTTGTGGGTTAGAACTCAAAAACTGGATCATTATGAGTGGAAGTGCTGCTAATGAGCTCGTTTCATTTTGTTAAAGCAGGAAAGTAAATTAGTTTCGCTGCCGGAACATCGACGAGCCCCTGGAATTGGACTCACTGGAGATTGGACTTATCTAACCACTTTCTTGGTCTCCAAGCCTCGTGAACGATAGGGTTAATGCCAGTTATTTAACAGAGTGCTCTTTTACGTTTCAGAAATGTTGCTCACCTGTAACTCTTGTAAAGTTAAACTAAAAGAGATATTTATGATTTCTGTTTGGTCGTCTCTTAGATGTAAATATGAAAAAGACTGTATTATGTATTTTCCCCATTGCAATACTAACAGGCTGTGTTGTGTGACAGTGAATTACTCCTTTGCTATCTTTTAATATAAAACTGCCTTTGCAATTGAACAGAAATGTGGACTGTTAGTTTTTTGCTTGGTTTTTGGTTTACAGGCGTACAACCAGGCCTGATCTTCACACGATTCCGTTTAAGCTGCACAATATATCGTCTGTTAATCATTATCGCAATATCGGTCTCTATCACAAAATCAGTGTTACTGACAGGGTGACCAATCACAACTCCAGGTGAGTTACTCAGTGTTCTAAAGAATTAGGATCTTCATGTTGTCCAATAACAGGAAAAATTTTAGTATATTGATGCATGAATGGGCAGAGCTGAACCTAGAATAAGGAGATGTATTTAAATGTGTTTGTTTTGTGACATCACAAACAGTATGATTGGAAAAAAGACGGTTTGTGATTTGTTTTCCAAACATGGAGCTTTTAGAATCAGACGTCTGGTTCCATTCACCACAACTGTGAACACATTTTTAATAATATTTGTACATGATCTTTTCATTTGGGAATATTAGAAAGATTGTATAAACACTCAATTTATGTCCATTTTTCTACACCATGAGAAAGTAGTTTAAAAACGTCTGCAGTCCATTTTGTGCGAGTCGGTGTTGAGAAAAAGGAACACATTTACTCTTTCACTTTGGACTTGTGTCCGCCCTGTAGTGTCTGACCATCCAGAGATTTACAGAAAATACAGATTTTCTATGAAAATAAGATAACCCTTTATTAGCCCCACAGGTGGGAAATTCTCATTGTTACATCATCAAAGTGGACAGAACAAAAAAGTGGAAGCAGAATAACCAATAGAAAATTTGTGTGTATGTATATGGTTATGTCTCGGCGTGGTTCCGGGGGTGGGGGTTATGCGCGCAGTATGAAGTCACAAATTAGGTACGCATTTGCGCTGTGAAGACTGAAAACTTGCGCATTTTGCGTACCACTTACATCTTTCGTCAATCCCTGTTTATAGTTATAGCGCAATTTATAACGAACCATCAAAATGACCCGCCATTATTACACATCTCTCTGGGCACAGTTCCACACACTCACCCGCTTACTTTCTAGAACCTGGAAATCATCTGGAACACAAAGATTTTAATCTCACACACTTCACGGGAAAGACCACGTGGGGAATAAACAGTGGGCGGAGCAACGCTGCCTGCTTTAAATCGCTATTTTGAACTGGCCTATCAGCTTCCGCTTCTTGTTAGCCAATCAGGAGCGTGCTTTCTTTCGCATGCCCCACCTCGGCCAATCAGCAGCGCGCTAAGATTTCAAACGCGAGCCGTTCAGCTGCACTGTGTTGTCGAGAGGAGAAGAGAAACGAGTCTGCAGGAGGTTTAGAGCTTTTTAAAGAATTTTTTTTTGTTTCAGGGCTGTTTTGTGTTTTCTCCAGGTAAGCTAACGCCGTATTTTCATTCAGTATTGTAAGGTAGCGTTTTGTGGCACACGTTTTAGTTGAACTCCGGTTTAAACAACCCTATACACTTTGTTTACCCTCATTTCTGATCGATTTATAGGAAATGTTTTAGTTTGGGTTGGTAAAACGCAATTTCAGAAGAGTGCTTGTCCTGCAGTAAGCTGTAATGTTAATGGTAAATGTGTTTTGCTCGTAGTGAGCAGAGGAGGGTATTTGGGTCCAGAGAGTGAAAATCCAGCTCAGGATTTAGTTCCAACCGACTGTCTCCCCTGGTTCTGTCGAACCAGCAGCGGAGGCTTCTACACAGTCGAGCCAAATATTGGTAAGGATCGTTACTATTCTGGACTGGAACGACATATCTCTGCAAATGAGTGGTGCTGATCTCACGCCAGTAAATATTTATAGGTATTGTGAAATGCCCCCTTACAGTCACACATCCCAATACACAGTGTGAACAATGTGAAATTATTTCCTTGCATTTAAACCGTTCACCAAGTGAAGCAGTGGGCTGCTACCAGTGAGGGCCGCCCGGGGAGCAATGTGAGGGGGCTGATACTAAAGAGCCAAGCTGCACGCATAGGACCTTTCCAATTAAATAAATAAAAGCTGGGAGGAATAGACATCAGATGGCAGCTAGATAGATAAGTTATAATAAACTGGTTTGATTGTCCCCTGCTCTCACTAATATTCATGTATGTGTGGTTCGGCTTGGGCTTTAGTATCATGGCCTGGTGGCTAAACTGACTCCTTGCGCTGCAGTATTCAGGTGCACAGAAAAATGGTCACTGCAGGTAAACGTTTCATGTCAGCTTATAATCCTCTAATAATAAAGTGTTCATTTGACAAATAGTGTTTTTACTTAAAATATTAGCATGGTTTAAGTCATTTACGGCAGAAAATGTTTGGCTGGAACAAATGTTTGGAGGAGCCAAACACAGAAAATGTTTGATTCCTCTTGCACTGTCTCACTGCAAGGAGAAAAATTTACTCAAGCTAGAAAGATACATGGGTTTTGTGACAGACTATTTTGAAATGAGCTATTTTTGCAGCTTAGTTTCTGTATATGGACTCTGGACAGGGCAGCGAATATAATTCGAGGCTTTTTAATTCTAGGAAAGTGATGTATAAAAGGTGAGAGAAAACTGCGTTCCATTGGCCACAGTAAGATGATACATATATTGTGTCCATCATGCAGCTGTAGTTAGAGGAATTTCAGAATGTTGAGAGTGATGTTCGAATCCTTCCTCTTCTAGTTGATTATCTGAGCTGGACGCAGGCTGACCATCATGGGAGACGACAATGAATGGATGAAACTTCCCACCGACCAGAAATGTGAACATAAGGTCAGTAAGATTGCCTGAGGGCCTCAGTGGTGTTGCTGGTGGACAGACATTCACCTGTATGTTCATAAATAGGTGTTTGTGCTGTTCTGTGATTTTTAAAACTGGATCAGCTACTGGCATGTGTGCATGCATGTTTTTATTTTAGGCTCTATTACCTGTTTTGTTTTTATTGTATTTACTTAATATTTTATTCATGGAATATTTGAGTAATTGCCTATTGAGTGCGTTACATGTAAGGATGTGTATGATCATATCGCTCTTATTGATCCTATTCATATTCTGGTGCAGAAAATGAATCTCATGAAGATGTAAAGAATCAGCGGTTAATTATTATTTTTTCGGGGGGGGAATAAGGATCTAAACTGTGCCCTGAGTGTCCTGTGTGTATATATACCGCTATAAATGTTCTGATCAACAAATATGTGCTGGTGCAGAGTGCCCCTCCATCCCGCCACTGATCCAATCTAGCATCGAAAACTCTGCTGTGTTAGAATGCTTTAACACTGCAGAAACACAGCAGCACTGTTTGACCAGGAGAGTCACCAAATTTTAGCACTGACCAGTCAGGAACTGGAACCAGTTTAGAACCAGTTCTAGATACACATCCTTAGTTATGTGTCTTACCCATGCACGCTCAAGAAGGTATGTGTAAACATTGGAAAAATAATCTTGATTTTTATGCCTTTTCCTAGCTTTGGAAAGCAAGGTTAAGTGGCTACACGGAGGCTTTACAGCAGTTTCAGAGGATCACGGATGAGAAGAGTCCGGAATGGGGGAAATATCAAGGCCTGATCAAGAAGTTTGTCACAGACTCAAATGCAGTAGCACAACTCAAAGGACTTGAAGCGGCTCTGGTGTACATTGAAAATGCGCATGTGGCTTCCAGGTAAAGTGCAATTAGTGATTAATTCAAATCAAGTTTATTTTTATATCACATTATCTCACAAATGTTTCAGTGTGCTTTACGGGAATTGAATAATGTCAGCACAACCATAGGAAGTATGATTCATTGTAGGGACCAGATGTCTCCAACAGAAGCACAGCTGTTTCATTTACTATTGACTCCCAGTGAAGCTCCACATGTCTAAGTGTTTGATTTAGTTCAGGTTCGCCACCGTTTTACCATAATCAAGTTTTCTTTGTGTTCTAATTGCCTCATGACGCCCTGCATGTGTCCGTCCACTATGAATGGGTTTTGTTTTAGGAACAAAATTCTGTCAAAACTCTGGTAAAACAATATCCAAGGCGCCAGGCAGCATAACCATTGCATGGAATAACATTGTGAGGCAGTTTATAGAAGCAGACGTCTGACTCCCTTCACCACCACTATGGATAGTTCTGGTCCAGGGCTTGTCCAGAATGGAACAATTAACACCAAATCCAAACAATTAACACCACTCTGTTTACATCTTGAGTATTAAATTAAATATTGGTCCCCATGACTGAAATAGATGTTCTCCATACTTTAGTCCACTTATATGCAACAATGTGGTGTGTGTGTGTGTATATACATGAATTGTATGTGGGTAAAAACACGATAAGCACATTTGTCGTAAAAAAATGTTGACTTGTATTTTTGAATCCTGTTTTCACCACTGAAATTAGTGCTGCTGCTATGTCCAAGGACCAAGAAGTTCTGTGTTGTCAGGGTTTAATGTGTCTGGGTTCCTTAGGACGGTGGGTGAGGTCATGTCTGGAGTGGTGTGTAAAGTATTTAACCAGCCGAAGGCCCGTGCAAAAGAGCTGGGCTCTGACATCTGCCTCACGTACATCGAGATCGAGAAAGCTGAGGCTGTTCAGGAGGATATTCTGAAAGGTCTCGACAACAAAAACCCCAAAATCGCTCTGGCATGTGTGGAGGTTTTACGGAGGGCATTGAGGTGAGTGTGAAACCCAGAGTTGCTGTGTGTTCTGCTTTAGGGCTGCATGATATAGGCATAATATGGTATTAGCATTATATTGTGATAATGCTGTGCAGTAGAGCTGCACGATATAGTCAAAATCAATATTGCAATTTTACTTTTACATATTGTGATTGCAATGCCTTTCAGTGTATTAAAAGGACCCATATCACATTTCTTGAATTAATGAGGCTTAAATATTGTTTTCAATTGTACATTTACTCCCCCCATCTGTGCACTCCAAAAGCTACAAAACAGTCCATCGTTTTGTCATGTCACAAGCAATGTATTTAAATGTCTCCTTATTCTGGCTGCAGCAGTTTAACCCACCTTTTCCTGCACAGATTTGCCAACACCTTAAATGATTAAAGATTTCAATAAGTAAAGATTAAAAAATTGTCAGATTCATGATGACCTCGATTCCTCAGAACATCTGGTAACTCACCTGGAGCTGTGATTGTGCACCCTGTCAAGAACACTGTGATTGGTTAGAAGATATATTGTGCAGCCCTACTTTGCAATATATTAACTCGATGTGGGCAGTATCATTGTGGTAGATTTTTATGGTAAGTCACAATATTATTTTCTGAGCATCCTGTGATATAAAGTAAAGTGGCCCGTTATAGTCATGCATGAACACACCACTGCACACAGTGTGAAGTGTGAAATTCTTTCTCTGCGTTTATACCATTTACCAAGTGAAGCAGGGGGCTGCCACCAACGAGCGTTGCCAGGGAGCATTGTGTGAGGACGGTACCTTGCTCAAGGGTTCCTCAGTGGTACCACTAGCTGTCTTGGGATTCAAGCCTTCTGATCACAGGGGCAGCTCCCTAAACCCTAGGCCACCAACTGTCATATATCAGGACTTAAAGAACACTGAAAAGAGCATATTTAATTATCAGAGCATGTTTCATTACAAACAGCGTAATTAGTTTTGCTTAATTTGATTTGGTGCTGTGTGTGAACACTCCAGTTAGATATATTAAATATATTTTCCAGTTAAATATATTTAAACTATAAATATTTGCTGTGTCTTGAGGAATCTTGATTGTTTTTGCCATGTTAACTAGAGTAAACACTT
This sequence comes from Bryconaethiops microstoma, assembly GCA_037577275.1. Taxonomy (NCBI): domain Eukaryota; kingdom Metazoa; phylum Chordata; class Actinopteri; order Characiformes; family Alestidae; genus Bryconaethiops; species Bryconaethiops microstoma. The sequence goes on along the minus strand of JBBJLS010098099.1, from coordinate 32,772 downwards.
TATATAAAGTGTGTTGCTATCGGCCTGTTGATGGTGTTAATTGCCTTGTTCGAATGCTTTTGATTCTACACATCTGTGATTGAGCTGGATTCTCATCAAACATGATATCATGTTTGGCTAGAGGCTTGTTTGGATTTGTCAGTCTTCTATAATTATTGCTGATTTGTGCACATTCAGGTTGAGCATGTCTGTACTGTGACTTTTATCTACAAATAAACTAGTCCTGATGTCAGTTCAGCACCGAGTTATTTGTATTTTTTTTTGTGTGTGTGTTCAGTGAATTCGGTTCAAAAATCATCACCCTGAAGCCTGTTGTCAAAGTGCTTCCGAAGCTGTTTGAGTCACGAGAAAAGGCCATTAGAGACGAAGCCAAGCTGCTGGCTGTGGAAGTTTACCGCTGGATCAGAGACGCTCTGCGGCCGCCCCTTCAGAACATCAGTTCTGTTCTGGTAGGAGGGTCATCTCTTGGTCTTTTACAGCAAAACAGTTTTAAATGGTGTCTGGGCTGATAAGAGCGTTCCTGTAAATCAGTCTCTTCCCACTGTGTTCCCATGTCTGTCTGTCCCACAAATTTTAAACTCATTTTGTTTAAGTCTGTGTTTTGAATGAAATACTTTTTAAACATTTGAGTTTGTCTTTTCTTGGTCCTATTGGTATTAAACAGTATGATTTTTCAGTTTGTGCAATGCTGCTGGATCTGGAAAGTGGGCCTCATGATCTGTTTTTGTTTGCCAGTTGAAGGAACTGGAGGAAGAGTGGGCTAAACTGCCATCGGCTCCGAAGCAGAGCCGCTTCCTGCGTTCGCAGCAGGACCTCAAAGCAAAGTCTGAGCAGCAGCAGCAGCAGCAGCAGAATGGAGGTGAGGAAAGAGACGAGGCAGATGGTGCTTTGTTTAATGTTGTTGAATGAGAGCTTAATGAGTAAATAATCGTTGGTATTTGTAGACTTTTTATTAAAACGCTCTTACATCAGAAAATCACCTACAGTTCAGTTACATTTGCGAAATGATTATCTGTTTGCTGCTCAGATTTATTATTGGGTAAATATCCTTTACAGGCTTCTGTCACTGTTTGCAGTCTGACTTTTTATTTTTCTCTCTTTCAGGTGATTCTGAGGAAGCAGCTCCTGCTGTGGATGCTTATGAGCTGTTGGAAGCAGTGGAGATTCTCTCAAAGTTACCAAAAAACTTCTATGAGAAGATTGTAAGAACCACATAGCTGATTTTAAATCTTACTAGGGCTGCATGATGTGGACGAAATATGATTACACTGATTATACAGATGTACTGCTATTGCAATACCTTTCAGTATATTAAATGACCCGTATCACTTTTTGCTAATAGCTTGAAATATTAATTCTGGGGGATAAATATAAGTCATGGGAATGAATTTTTGTAGTTCACAAACCTGCACAAACATCAAGGAATATGTAGAATATGGGCCCTTTAAAACACTTCTGTCAATCAATAATCTTCAACAGTTAAAGACAAAGTAATGTAACTTGTTGGATTACACGAACGCCTTGATTCATCATAACACCCAGTAGCACCTGGAGCTGTGATTGGTCACCCTGTCAAACACTGAGATTGGTTAGTGGCTCATTTGCATATTGCAGCCTTCTGTGGTATTGGTACTGCCAAGACCGCTGTCACCAGGGGTTGACATAATTTTTTTCTGAGTGCCTACATGAATTAACTGGTACACACAAAGTAAAAATTGTGTCTCAGCCTTGGTGGGTCGGGGGTCATTGGGAGGGGGTGTGTGCATACAGAGGTCTGTGTGTCTGCGTGGTTCCCGGGGGGGGGAGTGTTTGGGGTCTGTGCTGGGGTCTATGTCTCGGTGTGGTTCTGGGGGGGGTTATGTGCGCAGTACGAAGTCACAAATTAGGTATGCGTTTTCGCTGTGAAGACGGAAAACTGGTGTGCATTTTGCGTACCACTTATGTCAATCCCTGGATATTACGCTAACTATTAACAGATATATTGTGCAGTCCTGCTTTTTACATAAAACTAGAGCTGTATCGCCCCCTATGCTGTAGTGTATTATAGTGTGTCAGAATGACTGTGAATCATCACCATTATAGAGCATTGTGGTGTTTTACCTTAAATAACAAGTGCCCAAATCATTACAAAGTAAATATCAATTACTGAACTATAACTTATTGAGGACTGAAATCTTGGATTGCTGCCATCTCAATTCGTGTTTTTAAATCTGCATGTAGGCTGTAATGTTGTTTTTTTTCTTTCTTTCTTTTTCTTTAGGAGGCAAAGAAGTGGCAGGAAAGGAAGGAGGCTTTGGAAGCTCTGGAGGCTCTAACCAAAAATCCAAAGCTGGAAAGTGGAGAGTATGGAGATCTGGTCAAAGCTCTTAACAAAGTAAGCACACTTATTTTTAAAACACCCATAAAATTTAGTGTGTGCTCATTTCTCAAGTAATCTTGTTCTTCCAGGTTATTGGTAAAGACACCAATGTCATGTTGGTCACCATCGCTGCCAGATGTGTGGCTGGACTCGCTACTGGGCTCAGGAAGAAGTTTGGCATTTATGCTGGTCATGTAAGTTGTTATAAATAGAGCAACCGAAGTTTGTCTTAATTTAGCTGATATTTACTTTGGTATACTTCTTTCTCTTTGTAGTTGGTGCCAACTGTTCTGGAGAAATTCAAGGAGAAGAAAGTGCAGGTGGTGCAGACACTGCAAGAGGCCATAGATGCACTTTTTCTCTCTGTGGGTATTAAAAGGACTGTGTTCAGGAAATTGAATATAAACTAGTGGTATGAAATGCTGAACTGCATCAGTTTTGAAGTTAATTTTTATATGGATGTGTATTGTATGTATGTAATTTGTGTGTAAGAACATACATGCATTCATATGTACACTGGATGTGTGTATGTATTATATGCAGTTTTGTTCATGCCCATTCACATTTTCATTACAGAGTAAATTCTTAAATATCTGTCATACCATAATCACAATTTGTTTTGGCACAGTAATTGGGAAATGTGTTAATAATGCATTGTGCATAGAAATGAGAATCTTATACGTTGAAATTCCAGACGTCATTACAAAATATAAGCGAAGATGTCTTGGCTGTGATGGACAACAAGAACCCATCAGTCAGACAGCAGGCATCTTTGTTCCTGTCCAGATGCTTCTGCCACTGCACCCCAACCACTCTGCCCAAGAGTCTCCTCAAGCCTTTCTGTGTTGCGTTGCTGAAGGTACAACAATCTCTATGTAGGAGGTATTTAAATGTGACACTTTTGTGGTATAGACAGATCACCACATCCTGCCCCCCAACACATGGCCTTTGAAATCCCTGTGGGGGGGGCGTTTTTTTTTTTTTTTTTTTTTTTTTTTTTGGATGTGGTGTTTTTAAGGTTTGATAATTTTGACGAAACTTAATTCAAATTTAAGTTAATCGGTAGGTCTTTGTTTAAAAGGGTTTATTAGAGAGAAAATTTATATACAGCCACGGGGGGAAAAATAAGAGACCACATTCCCTCTTATTCTGTTCATTGTTTGTAAAATTTGCAGCTGTGTGTGAAATGAACGTGTGTGTGTGTGTATATATATATATATGAACCTGTGTGTGTGTGTGTGTGTGTGTGTATATATATATATATATATAAGTAATTTTAAAAAGTGTGTATACATATGTATGTGTGTGTGTCCCTGTATGTGTTGTAAGTGCTGTAGTGTTTGTATAGCAGCTTCACTCCTGACTCAGTTTACTGATGGGTTGAAACAGAGCTCGCACATGCACACACTATGCTCTTAACATTACTATTTTAATTGTTGCAATTGTAAAATAATGTGTGTAGGTTAACATTTCCAATGTATAATAAATGTATGTGTATGTATTAGAGTGGGCTGAAAAGTCACATGGAATTAATGGTATTTTTCTAATTTCAACAATTGTTTTCACCCCTTCCTCTTCTCCACATAGCAAGTGAACGACTCCGCTCCGGATGTCCGAGATGCCGCCTTCGAGGCTCTGGGCACTGCAATGAAAGTGGTGGGCGAGAAAGCAGTTAACCCATTTCTGGCTGATGTAGATAAACTGAAAGTCGACAAGGTAGGAACCCTTGAAACGGGTCTGAAGTTCTGCTGTTACCCATGGATTAAAGTACGCATAAAGTACCAAAGGTTAATAATGAGATTTGATGCAGATCTGAAGGGAATAAATGGGCGGGCGGGGGGCAGCTGTAGTGTAAAGAGCTCACTGGTGCGTGCAAAGGACTGTGGGTGCGTGTCTAATGCAAGAGAGAGGAGAGAGACACGGGAAACTGCTTGGGAGCTTGTAGTTATGTTCCAACTTACCCTGTTCACTTTAGATCCTCTGACAGTGTTGTATCAGGTCTTTACTGTATGTGTATGCGTCTTTACCGACTGTAAGTACCTAGTTCATATGGCGCTGTTGTGCTATTTCTGTTTTATTTTCAGAAAGACGCTAGTTTAGCCTATACACTGCTAATAACGGTAGTAAGCTAAAGAGAAAGTAAAGGGGCGAACTGTTCACGGCTGTGCTGTATATTCAGGTACTTTGATCTTGTTTGAGGATTGTGTTCAGATGAACAAAATTTGTGTCCTGATCCTACTGAATAATTGCAGTTTATTGTTCTAGATTTACACTAAGCATTTAGCTCATCTAGCATCTGTAACATAAGCACAGTAGTAATTTCTTTTATTTGTTACAGAACCAAACATTATACATTATTCTTACATGTCCAAGTTTAAATGGGCATTAAACATCCTTTGAACTCCATCCTGCCGGGTCTGAGTCGCGACTGATCTCCCACAGCGAGTGTTGTCCTCCTGCAGCAGATCTTTACAGTTTGCGCTAATAGTAGCTATAAAAAAAAAACAAAACAGTGGAGAAACCCATTAGATTCAGGATAGTGGCGAGTGCTGCGAGGGCTTATCCTCCCTTAAAAATAAACAGCAGTTTTGGGGTCCGTTTTCTTGCTGTTAACAGAGGAATGGCAATGGGAAGCTGCTCTAAATTTCCTGTATTTTGGGTCAGAATCTTGAGGAAAACATTTTCAAAGTTAAAAATTGACAGGTATGGACTAAGTGCATGCCTAAAGTAAACTGGAGCATCACTCCTTTTAAAAGCAACAGGCTGCAGTATTCAGCCTGCTTTAAAATGAGTTTCGGCTATATTAACAGTCTGTAAAGGCTTATTTTACAGGACATAGGCCCTTCGATTTGCATCATTCGCGCGCGTCAATTTGCTTTCGGTTTTGCCAGCATGGACGCGCTTCTGTTAAAGGAAGGCACAGGTGTGTCAGATGTTGTCGGTTTGATGGAAATCTGCAGAGGTTTTTATTTCTGTATTAAACTTTTGAACATGTCCATCTATATGTTTAATGTTGACCTGTTTAGATTAAGGAGTGTTCAGAGAAAGTGGAGCTGGCTGGAGGGAGGAGACCTGGAGGACAGGCGAAGGAGAAAAATCCTCCTAAAGCTGAGGTGCCTGCAGAAGCACCAACTAAACCCTCTGGACCCCCTAAAAAGGCACCCACAGCTGCTGCCACCAAGGTAAAGGATATTCAGAATGTTAGATGGTGCTTTTTTCTTACTCATATATCATGGATTCAACCCACTCGCTCACAGTTAACAGGCTAAAGGTTCTCCACAAGGCTGTTAATGCTTTGAGTTTTAGAAGAGCCAGTTTGAGAGCCTGTTTCATGTTCCTGATGCCAAAAATATTAGAGAAAAGCAAGGTTGTTCTTAGAAGGTTCCAGCTGTGAACTGGCACTAGTACCTAGCTTGCATTAGTGGTTTTTGATGGTTTATTCTAAATACTGTGGTTTTTCTAATCGCTCTGTGATTTTTCAGTCAGCAACTTCCACCAAAAAGGGGAAACCTGCTGCAGCCAAAGGAGCTGCTCCTGGGAAAGCCAAGAAAACAGAGACCAAAGAGGTGATGGAGGTGGAGCTTTCGGTGAGTGAGAAATAAATGATGTTCAGTGTTTTTGATTTTAGAATAATTTTGTTAAACGCATTCAGGAGATCTGGAGAATGTTTCACAAATATCTGGAGAACTTTAGTCTAGAATGAGAACTGCCCGTTAGGAACATTTTCTTTTATCGTCCTTCATTTGAAGAGTTGATTTCTGGATAGCTGAGGTGTCTTAAATTTGAGGGTTTTTTTTATTTTATTTTTTTTACTGATCCTCAGCCTGAGGTGTGTGAGGAGAAAGCAGCTGCAGTCCTCCCAGCCTCCTGCATGCAGATGCTGGACAGCGGTAACTGGAAGGAAAGGCTTGCTGCGATGGAGGAGTTCCATAAGGTAATACCCTTTTAAAGATTTGGAACCCGAAAAACCAAATTTATCGTTCTTTTTAATGTAGCTAAACCTGTGTTTTTAATATAATAAATTAAAAATTAAAAAAACAAAGTAGGTGGACACTTCAAAGCGGAACTAGTGAATAGAGCTCACTGAGAAGCCTTAAAGAAAATGAGTTTTAAAGGAACCTCATGATTATGCGCTCCTGACGTCTGTGTCTGTCTGTTTCCAGGCCGTAGAGCAGATGGACAGTAAAGGGATGCCCTGCCAGGCACTCGTCCGCATGCTGGCCAAGAAACCTGGCTGGAAGGAAACCAACTTTCAGGTACACTTCTGTCTGTAGTTAAATGGGCTTGGTCAGTCATTAAAGTAGGTTTTTAGAGATAAAGGGGCAGTGGGGTGATGGTGTATAAATGGAACTAAGATGGCTTTATATTCTGTAGATAATCCTCCAGCAGCTTTGTTTAAATGATCTTCCAATCTTTAAGTGATCCTCCATTCTCAATATTACTTTTATGCTACTTATCTTTTACTGTTAACACAAATTGGTTAGAAGTATGGTATTGTACATAATTCAATTTGAGGTCAATTACTTATTTGTAGTATTTCTACCCCAACATTTTTGTTTATAGCATAGTGCGTTTTCTATTGAGTATTTTTATTGGATTTATTTACACTTAATTTTTAAAATATTTTTGTCTGAGTTGTGCTGTTGAAACTTAAGCATTTTCCTCCCTAATCACTAATGTTTTGTGATTCTTAAAACTGTATGGTGATTTTATTCTTACTTTTCTGTGTTTGAAGGTGATGCAGTTGAAACTGCAGGTCGTTTCTGTGGTGGCCCAGAGAGGTTCATTCTCCAGGACATCATCGCTGGCTGTGCTGGAGGCTGTGGTGGAGAAGGTTGGAGATGTAAAGTGTGGAGCGAGAGCAAAAGAGGCTCTGACTGGTGTAGCTGAGGCCTGTGGCCTGCCATGGTCTGCAGAACAGGTTAATACTCATTCAGTTTTGTAATATTTTCTGCATTAATTTAGACATTTGGCTTTTTTTAAATGTTAGATTTATGTACCTTTTTATTTTGAAAATAAATTTCATAGGTAAAAATATTGCTCCCTTTTCTTTTTAGGTAGTAGACTTTGCATAGATCTTAATGACATAACAGTTGTCTGTCGACTAGTCTACTTTTGACATGCTAATGTGGTTGTTTTTAATGCTTTCCAGGTTGTATCATTAGCCTTTGGCCAGAAGAACCCCAAGAACCAGGCTGAAGCCCTCAACTGGCTTTCTACAGCTATAAAGGAGTTTGGCTTTGCAGGGTAAGGGCTCAGTCCTGTGATTTCTGGAAAAGGGTTTAAGAGCATTATGGCTTTTGTGAACAGCTGAAATATAAATTTTGTCTTTTAGAATGAACGTGAAGCCTTTCATTAATAATGTGAAGACTGCTCTTGCTGCCACCAATCCTGTGAGTGCTTTACACTTTTCCCTTTAAGCAATTCATTTTAGTATGGGTCTGACCTCATTTACACTTATTTCTGATATGTATCAGATCTTAAAATCTGTTTGGTCATAATAAAACAGTCTGGCTATTTTAGAGTGTCTACTTCAACCCTCCTTCAGATGCATTTTAACCCCATCTAGGTTTCTGCATGGTAACTGGTTGGGTAAATTGGTAGGATGGAGCTAAATAGATGAAGCTGTTTCTGAGTGGAGTGTTTTGGGTCTGGATGAAACCCCCTAACCCACCACTCCTTTCTCCTCCTCAGGCTGTGAGAACCGCTGCCATTTCATTGCTGACTGTGATGTACCTGTACATGGGAGCGCCTCTCCGCATGTTCTTCGAGGACGAAAAGCCTGCTCTGCTTTCTCAAATAGACGCAGAGTTTGAGAAGGTGTGGGTTTTTTTTTTTTTTTTTTGGTTTTTTGAGGTCTTTGTCAGGGCTTTCTGGTTTCTGCTAAGCTGAAACTAGCTATTCCTCCTGTCTTCTCGAAGGTGGCAAATTTCCATCAGATTCGAATCTGTTCGATTTGCAAGGCTTCGT
>JBBJLS010098099.1:0-24433 GCA_037577275.1 Bryconaethiops microstoma | reverse complement strand
CTTTTTCAAAGAGACACAGAGTTTGAGAAGGTGTGGTGTTTTTTTTTTTTTTTTTTTTTTTTTTTTTTTTTTTTTTTTTTTCCTTCCATTTTATCATCACTGGGTTTGAGGTGTCACTCATCCATCCAGACCTTCAAGTACATTTATTTCAGTTGTTTGCTTTAATCTACAGATCTAACTATTCTTCAAGTTTTTTGTTTTTGTTTTTTTTTTTTTTTTGCTTTTCATCAATATAATTTCTCCAGGTCTCAGAGCTGCACAATTTGGATAAAATGGCATTATTGTGGCTTTACTGTTACATATTGCTATATTGATCTCTCAAGATATTAAAGAGTTCAGTTCTTTGCTTCTGGATTTAAAAGACTTTGAATGTTGATTGTACAAGTGGTACATTCCTGATCCTTCTATTCAGTCCACAAATGAAAAATAAGCTACAAACACAGCCTGTTTTCATATCATAGTTTTTGTGGTGTCACAAAACACATATTTAATTGTCTCTTTATTCTGACTGCAGCAGTATACCCCTGCCCATTCATGCAATGATTGGCAACACAGTGATCAAAAATTAGATTTTTGTAGGATTACATGAAGACCTCAATTCATCAGAACATCAGTAACTGATCTGGAGCTGTGATTGTTCACAATGTCAAACACTGATTGGTTAGATTCTCATTTGCACATTGCTGCCGTTTTTAGCATCAGTATTGCAGAAACCAGTATCGTGTGGTGATCTGCAGTCCTAGTGGGTAGGGAAATGGACTGTGCTGGATAAAGGCTCCTGGACCCAAGTTGTATGTGTTTCTAGAGCAGTGTATAAACATTATAGAACGTTACTCCGTACTAAACGAGAGAGATACTGTTACCCCTGCGCTGCTGTAGTGGAATAGTCTTCAGTTGGTTTCAGACCCTGGATATTGACTCATTGCACTGCTGCTATACCCTCTAGGGATCGACACAAAAACGTTCGTTAATATCTGGTGTAGCACACATGGCCCCTGATAAACCAATCAGAAAAACCAAATCCAAGTGTTGTCTTTTAAAAATGTGATGTTTTCTAATGCTGGTTTTATAATAACCGTGCAGTCACACTGTATTTTCTCACAGAACTGCAGTAAAAAAAATTCTTTAATTTCCTTTTCTGAATTCAGATAAAGGGCCAGACTCCACCTGCCCCCAGCAGAGGCTGCTCTAAAGCGAGCAGCGGAGAGGCGGACGACGAACAAGGGGAGGACGCTGAGGCTGTAGAGGATGTTGCTGACCTGCTGCCCCGAACTGACATCAGGTAAAACATCAATCCAGTAAGGAGGTTTCCCCCCCAAGATACTTTTCACTGTAGGGGTAGGCAGAATCAGAAAACTTTATTTATCCTGCAGGAAATTGTTTATGTGGTGACTGACACATCACACAGACACAAGACACCAGAGTAGTGTAAAATAAAAAGTCTAATATAAGTCAAAATAGAATCTGATAAAAATCCAAATAAAATAGTTAAATCTGAATAAAAAGTTAAATTTGAAAAATAAAAATCAGTGGAAACAAAACCATAACATGAATAGAAGTGATAATATTGCGCATAAGATATTACAGTAATTAAGTGATTTAGCGCCATATAGAGGACAGCATATGATATTGCACATAATATTTGGTAACTGGTAAGGGCACTGCACATAGACTGTTGCACATCACCGCGAAAATAATGCACATAGTCTTCCACACAATGATAGTTTTTTAAACCCATAATAAATAAATGGCAGCAGGCTATTGCACAGATTATTGTGTGCAATAAGTTGTGGAGTCTTATGGCAGTGGGAAGGAAGGATTTTCTGTGGCGTTCAGTGGAGCACCTTAAGATGGTCAATCTGAGAAGTACTTTTAACCACAGACTGACCAGCTTAAGGAAGGATTTCCTGTGGCGTTCATTGGAGCACCTTAAGCTGGTCAGTCTGTGGTTAAAAGTACTTCTCAGATCGTTCACCACCCTGTGGAGGGGGTGGTCTACATTGTCCATGATGGATTGAAGTCTGGACAGTGTTTTTGTTTGATACACATTTTTCAAAGGAAAAAAAAAAAGTACCCAGAAGTGATGTGTGAGGGCGGCTGTTTGTCTTCAATACAAGAGGGGTTTTTTTTTCCCCTTTTTTTTTCTTTTCTTTTTTTTTTTTTTTTTTTTTTTTTTTTTGCACAACCTTCTGCTGTTTATTTGGTGCTATTGTGATCTGCAAGTCATGGGAAGTGTTGACAGTGCCTACAATAAGTTCAAATTATGGCATACAGTACTGTGCAAAAATCTTGCTGCCAAACTTTGGCGTTTTGAGGTTAAAAGAAATGGGAACAAATGTTTTACTGTGACTGGCTGCAATGTGCCTAAAGATACAAGGAACCTAGATAAAGGTATTCCCACCACTCAGCATTCAATAGTATACTGATCACCGCCTGATCATCTGGAGTCATCTGCACCTGTTTTTTCACTGGTTCAGGCCTTAAGTTAGATGTGTGGGTTATTTTATTTTATTTTTTTAAATGCTTGAAAGATTCATATGTAGGTCACTGACCTATGTGCACCATACTATATATATACACAAGATTGTCATCACACTTTCTCAGCTACTGAGATCAGACTTGTAAACAAGTTGTTGGATGTGTCCACAGTTTTAATGTCTATTTTACAATGTTTACAGTGACAAGATCACCTCAGAGATGGTGTTGAAAATCGGTGACAAAAACTGGAAGATGAGGAAAGAAGGGCTGGACGAGGTGGCTGCTGTTCTTTCAGAGGCAAAATTCATCAAACCCAGCATTGGAGAACTGTCTGTGGCTTTGAAGGCTCGACTTGCAGACTCCAATAAAATACTGGTAAGAAAATCAAGGGATAAAGCTGTAAAATAGCCTTTTTGAAGTTATAAACTTGGTCACACCTGTTCTTTGGTCATCCTGTATTTTAGTGTAAGCAAGTCCAGGAACAGTCTGTGAAAGTATCGTTCACAGTGTGTTCTTTATGCAATGCAGATTTTTTCCATAGGGGGCACACTCGTGGGCGATAACCAAAACACAGATTCGTGCTGTTAATTTTTCATCTAAAGCAACACACATTCCTGTTGACTATGGACATAATCAGGTAAACAGTTGAGCAAGTTTGTTCAGTCACCCCTGTTTAGAATAGATTTGGATTTTCCACACCAAGAACAGAAGGGGGGAGTCTGACGGGTGCGTGCCGCTTTTTTTTTCTTTTTCTCTCAGTAGAGTGTCAGGGGGGAAAGCACCGAGCCTCCAAAGCTCCCAGTGCCTCTCTGCTAAGGAAAAAAAAAAAGTGGCCTTTAAATCCCGAACGGGCTGTAATGTAAGCATTGGGTCCTGCAGTTAGCCGGGGGAGGGGCTGCTCGCCGCAATGCCTTTTGAAAATTGTTTTGCTGGCGATTTCCGTGAACCGGCAGATACAAAACTGGCGTTTAAGTATGCATACCAGTGCTAATTGATTTCAAACTCTATACTAAATTTTAGTATCTGAGCAGCCAATCTGCAGCAAGGAGAAATAATGTTTTTGGATTGGCTACTTTCTAACCTCCCGCCTCTCAGTATAGTGAGGGATGCGTCAGATGGCACCATCCAATCAGCAGCAAAGGGAAAAACGTTTTCGGATTGGCTACTTCCCGCCTCTGAGTACAGCAGTACTTCACTATCCAAATACGCACTTTCTTTGTGTTCTCTCGTCAGTAACAAAACATTTAGTTAATTTATAGACATGTAGCTGAATTTACGTTAATTATGTTGCAAAATCACAATTTTATTCTTAATTTACCACTATAATGCATGAAAAATGACTGCCACGATGTGACATTGGGGGCCTCGTCCGGACATCACATGGGCAAAAAAAAATGCGGAGAATAGCTGCAGTTTCCCTGTTAGTGTGGGGGTTTCAGTGAAAAATGTTTAGTTCAGTTTTCAGAAAAAAATCCACGTTGGACTGAAAAGTGGGGATTTACTGTAATAAATACCAAGTACAAAATGCACATTACAGTACCATACACACTAAGTACATGGACACACAATGCAACAAACATATTTCTTGCACTATAATAAATATTTTGCACTTTGCATTGTAAGGTTGCACCATGATGTCTACAACACAATCAATTGGTACTAAACACTGAGATCTAACATATGAGCTGTGACAGTAAGGTAGTATTATAAAGTGTGACAGTGAGTAGAGTCTGAGGATAGCAGTTTTTCTGCTATTTATAGAGTTATAGTACTGTAGAAGAACACTAACGCACTATAGTGGTTAGCATAGCTGCATTCCAAGCAGTTGACCTGGGTTCGATTCCCGGCCAACGCAGCATCCATTTTGGGGCAGTTGGTGGTTAGGGCGTTCGTCCTGTGATCATCAGGAAGTCGTGAGTTCAATTCCCAAGACCGCTAGTGGCATTTCTGAGGTACCCTTGAGCAAGAGACCCACACACTGCTCCCTGGGCGCTGTGTTCCTGACTGCCCGCTGCTTCTCTGGGTGAATGGGTTAAATGCAGAGAATAATTTTGTGCCGTTCACACTGTGCGCTGTAGTGTTCATGTGACAAAATGGTCAATTTCACTTTATAATCTTCAAACTTTCCCCTCTGTTTCTTTGTCTCTCTCAGGTCCAGCAGACTCTGTCTATCCTGCAGCAGATGGCCACGGCAATGGGACCAGCTATAAAACAACACGTCAAAAGTCTGGGTTTCCCTGTCCTTACAGTACTGACGGACAGCAAGGTATAAGGGCAAAGGATATATAATATAAAGCACAGTTCTACAAATACAAATCCTACAGACGATGTAAAAATGAATAAAATTGACTGATAAAGACAGATAAAACTGAGCTCTAGGAAGGTGTTTTTTGTTTTATTGAAGTTTTAAGTGTCTTCCTACCAAGTGTCTTACATTTTCCAGAATATGGTGCGTGCTGCTGGTTTGGCAACACTGAATGCGTGGGTGGAGCAAACTGGGATGAAGGAGTGGCTGGAGGGGGAGGATCTGTCAGAGGAGCTGAAGAAGGAGAACCCGTTTCTCAGACAAGAGGTGTGTGGGCTGGAGTCAGCGATTATTAGCAAATTAAAGCAAGAAAATTACACTGCAACCAGAATAGAGCTGCAACATATCAGTTTTGGGATTTTACTGCTACACATTACTGAAATTAAAGGCTACAAAAACCAGCCGATTTTCATCAGTCTGTCATAAAACCACATTTAAATATTCCTGCTTATTAACTCGCCTGGAGCTGTCACACTTTGATTGGTTAGAGGCACATTTGCATATTGCAGTGACTGATAACAGTTAACGGACAATACATATGGTCAAATGTGCAAAAATATTATGACTCAGTTCTTGTTGTTTCCATTAGTTATTGGGAAACATTAGAGAGCCTAATGTGAGCCTAACTTAGACTGTGTCTCTTGCGCGCGCCCCCCCCCCCCCTTTTTTTTTTTCTTTCTTTCTTTCTTTTCCACCTCGACTCTTCATACAGATTTTGGGTTGGCTCGCGGTAAAGTTGCTGACTGTGCGCTCGGTTCCCTCTGACCTCCTCCTGTGTCTTCCTCACCTGTACTCCTGTCTGGAGGACCGGAACGCTGACGTGCGGAAAAAGGCTCAGGATGCTCTGCCCGTGTTCATGATGCACCTGGGCTACGACAAGATGAACAAAGCTGCTGCTAAACTGAAGGTGCATCTCAAGACTCCTTCCAGTGCCTTTCTCCAAACATTCCTTCATTTCATTCTTTCAGACTGCATGATATGAACAGGATATCAGTGTTGTGATTTTACTGCTACATGCATATCATCACTGTTCTGGAATTAAAAAGGCTTGGTCTGTAATTATCCACTGCCCTGTCCAGTCCATACACAGAAATTAAATTGCAGAATCAGGCTGCTTTCAAATCGGTTTGTGATGTCGCAAAATCCACATGGTTCTGTTTGTCGTGGTGTTACCTACAGCAGTTTTGCCCAGCTTCTGTGAGACTGTTGCAGAGACAGATGTTGTGATAACTATTGAAAATATATTGTGCAGCCCTAGTATTTATGTATTTATCACTTCTGTGGTAATTCTGTGTATTTGCAGTCAGCGTCTAAAGATCAGGTAGTAGGTTTGTTGGAAAAAGCTCGAGCCTCAGTGCCTGCGAAACCCGCAGCTCCAACTAAAGCAGCTGCAGCAACCAGCAACGTCAAGCCTGCTGCATCTCCTTCAGGTCTGGGTCCTCACACTGTCACTCACATAGCCCTCTAACACTTAGAACCCTGAGGGTCTGTTCCCTGTTTCTGTTACTGGTTTTCCAGTATTAAAGTTTTTTTATTTATTGTTAAATACAACCCAATCAATATGATTATTTCTATAATTTAACCAACTAAATCAAATCCATATACATTAAAAATTTTGTAAATCTTTGGCTTACATACACACACGAGTTATAATAAACTCTAAGCATATATTTATAATCACAAGTGAGAAGCCTGTTTCAGAACATTATTTGTTTCTTTATCAAAGTACTCAATGTAATGATTCAAATGAACCACATTACTAGTAGTTACTTCCTAACAATCGGTTAGTTATATAGCGTTTCCCCAGTGCGTTTTGATCATCAGACGTGATCATACAGTTCACAAGATTTGTTCACTTTGTGCCTTTTTGACACACTTCTGACTGTTTGCATCTGTTTGTGCATTTAGCTCCAGCCAAAATTGCACCAGAAACTGAACCGGTGCCAGCAGAGGCCAAGAAAACAAAACCAACATCTGCTCCTAAAGCTAAGGTGAGCTAATCAGTCTAATGGAGTCCATAGTTGTGTTCGAAAAGTGCACTCGCTCACTCGTTCACTATAGTGTTTGCTATATAGGCGGGGTTAACTGGTGAACAAGGGGAGGAAGCCTGCAGCTTCGTGCCTGTGACTTTCACTCGTTATATTGCTTAGTGTTTATCTGTATAGTAGCTCCACATACACAGGTAAATTTGCCATGGTAAGCCTGATATCTTTAAAACGATATGTGATTTAAAGACAAAAGAATTCATACTGTTGGTTCCACGGGACTTAATTCATTACCATAACATTATGATAAACTTGAACAACAAAGCACTACTCACATTTGTGCATGACGTTCTCCATTGCTGCTCCTCCTCTTGAATTTCGGGAGATAATAGTAGTACAGTGTGTTTGAAAAGTGCACTCGTTCACTATGTAGGGCACAGTAAAAGAGACCCACAGTGCATGATGGTATGTGTATTCATGTAGTGTACAGCATCTGGACACTAGATTTTGGCGTGTCGCACAGATATTGTTGCGCACTAGTGTGTGAAATTGACAGTTGGAATTTCGAACAACACTGTCTCCCTCTCCAATTGCCTAATGTAACTGTTCTCTCTCGGTCTCTGGGTGGGTAGTGTGGTCTTTTCCCATCCTGATGCAGCTTAGTGTATTAGTGTCAGTTTCTCAGAGGAAGCACCTGCCCCCTTCACCCTCTCTGTGTTTGTGGGTTTGGAGGAGTCCTTGCTAGTGGGTGGAACTGGGCATGACTGAATTGTGGAGGAAATTTGGATGAAAAATCAAAACGTTCAGTGAAAATGTGACCAGGTTAGAAATAGTGGGAATAGTAGAAAGAGAACAGATTCATTAGTAGGTATGGGAACCGGAATTGGGTTCTAAATAAGGACCGAGTTGAAAATATGGGGTACCCACTCGTGGTTTGGGGTTTTCTTTTTTTGTTTTTTTTTTTTTAAATTCAAATTTCAATTCTGTAAATCGGTTCTTACAGTGCCCAGTTTCGCACAAGACGCTTCCTGATATGACCTGTTGCAGTGTATTCGGGCGTTTAGTCCTGCAGCCTGCCGGCATACATCCACGCAAACTGCAGCTAGCAGACACAGCAAGTGTCCAGTGGACTTTGGACCTAGAGCCCGTCGTACAGTAGCAGTCGCCGAATCAAATCGCATTTATTGGTCGAGTATGTGAGTGAACACATACAAAGAGTTTGATTCCTGTCAGTGGTGTCTCTCAAGCACAACAGTACAAAACAGTATGTAAAGATCTGTGTACATGTGCCTACACCACACCCATATGTCTCTTAGAGAGCATGCTTCCTGCTCCAGTAGGCCAACAGACGTGATTCTGATTCTGAGCCTGATGAAATTACGTCAGTCGACACTGTCGGCCATTCTAGTGTTAAACAGTTGTCCTCTGTGTGTTTTACCTTTGTGAAATCAAAATAGGGAATCGATAAGAACCGGAATCGATTGAGCAGAACCAGAATCGAAAAAATTCAAACGATACCCATCCCTATTCATTAGTGCACTGGTTGTGGAAGCAGGATGTAGAAAGACCGTAGATCCCCCCGCTGTCCAGCAGCCTGATTGCTTGCCCTTTTTGTGATTTATACAGTACTGGGCAAAAGTCCTGAGCCCACTTATTTTTTTAGATTTTGTAAAAAAGTAATGAGCCAGTAGGTTGTCGGTACAGTGTTTTACTCCAGTTCTCCAGGCTTCTTGAAGGACATTCCAATGCTTTTCTTTAGACATCAGCTGTCTTGTCACTATCCATGATGTTCCATCGTGGTTTTTGTTTTTTTCTTCTCTATATCAAGGAGCTTTCGCTGCATTATTAGTGCCTTTGGGTCTGCATTGATGCTGAAAAAAGAAGTCCTTGCCAGTCAAATGCTTTTCGGATAGTGTTGCTCAAGACTTTTGCAGTATTGAATATTAAAGTTGTCTGCATTTGTTTTGTTTAACCTGGCTGTTGAAGTCTGAGTGTGGGGTTTCTTTATGTAGTCCTCCTCTCAGGATCTGGATTCCAGCACGAGCAGCCTGGAGAAGAACAGTAGTTTCAGTAGTAAATCGAAAAGCCGCTCTAAGGCGAAAAGCAGTAAGCAGGTATTGCTGGCGTGTGCAGACTTGAAACACTTGGTGTTTCACTTTATTTAAAAAAAGTACTGCAGTCACTGTTTGGGGTCCTCACTTCAATCTGGTGTTTGTTCATTTTGTATGTGCGCACAACATTGTGGCACTGGGTGTATTTCCTCTGGGATTTGTGTGCGAGTGTCTTGCTCTGGGGATTTGATCCAAACAGTGCTGTCTGAAAGACTTAAACTACATAAACACCAGAACTTTAATAAAAGTTTTTGTGACACAATTTAAAAGAAAATAAAAAGAAATTAAGTATCTAATGTTTCCCTCTCTCAGGTCATGTGATCTGTCAGTGGTTCTCGCACTCCTTCAGGTGTGATTATGTTCAGTTTTGGCCTAAAGTGGAGGGAAGTTATTTGAAGATAAAATTGCATCTTACAGTGTCCTGAGTATCACTGAACAAAACAATTGTGTAAAATATTTGTTTTATATAACAGCCTGGAGTCAAACTGACTCCAAAGAACACTGTTGTGCTTTCAGTATCTTTACACATTTTATACATTGTTTTTTACAATTCTTCCCCATTAAATCAGGAAAAGTCATTTCATTTGAAACAAGACATGTCAATTATTTAGGGACTTTGTTTTGTGTTTGTGTCTAGTGAACCCCATTCAGTGTTCGGAGGATTAAATTAGAGATCAAAAGATATGAATTGTTCATATTAGATACAATTTAATCATGTGAGAAAAGCAGGATTTAAAAACAAACAATCTTTACCTCCCCCTTCACCACCCTCGTGTCTACCGATGAAAGACCCTCCCTGATCATGCCTCACTTTCAAATGTTTCACAGTACAGAAGTAGAATATTTATGATTTGTTTTTAAACTTAGTTCTGATAGGTGCCCTTCCATGCGTTGTGACTCTTCTCCACTATTTTCCTTCAGGCTGCCGTGAAGAAGCCATCTGGAAAAGCAGAGGAGGATCGATCTGGCCCGGTTTTCATTTTGGTGCCCAACGGCAAAGAACAGCGAGTCAAAGATGAAAAGAGTCTAAAGGCAAGCTTAACATAATTGAATATCAATTCACCAAGCCCACTCAACTCTATGTTCACATTAAAGGGCTGTGTCAACTTACACATTATATGTTTAGAGTGTTTGTTACGAATCAGTTCATTGTAAAAAATGGGTTTATAAAGTGGTAATAAATGGAACCAGATGTTTCCCACACAAATACAGCTGTTTTATTCACTATCGACACCTAGCAAAGCTCCATGTCTGAGGGTTTATGTGAATGTTGATGGTAAAATAGTGAATCTGAACTAAATCCCTTTCATTTGTGAGGGATCTTTTAGAGGCAGCCGTCTGGTTTCAGTCACCACCTGTGAGAACAGTTCACACCAAACACACTCTGAACCACTGTTGGCATTAAACTGTTTACTCACATTCTTAAGTGTGTTTGTGTGTAGGTGTTGAAGTGGAACTTCATAACTCCTCGAGAGGAGTATGTTGAACAGCTGAAGACTCAGATGACGCCGTGTGTAGCTAAATGGCTGATGGAGGATCTCTTCCATGCTGACTTCCAGAAACACATCAAAGCCATTAGTTCCATGATGGAGGTCAGTTCAACTCTGAATGTGCTTTGACATCTGTAGAATCAGTTTTGTTTATTGCTGGAGTGATGTGGTCCTGTATTTTTGCATCAGCAAAATGAATCAAAGCAAAATATAAAGTGGGGTGGATCCGGTCTTCATTTGTGTGGAATGTCATCTTTCCCTTATGTAGCGTCTAGAGGGTGAAACTGAGGCTGTGGTGGGCTGTTTGGATCTGATCCTGAAGTGGTTCACTTTGCGCTTCTTTGACACCAACACCAGCGTTCTGATGAAGGCTCTGGAGTTCCTGAAGCTCCTCTTTGTCACCCTCAGTAACCAGGACTATCATCTCTCAGAGCCCGAGGCCACCTCTTTCATCCCATACCTCATCCTGAAGGTGATCACTCTCTCACACACACAAACAGGGTGATGTCTTCCCCTGACAAACGAATATCGTCCTCTGGTTAGAACTCCTTGTCTAAAGTTTTCGGTAGCATCCTGCAGTGTACTGCTTAGCTCCTCAGTGGTTCATCAGAAAATTCAGTAACGATAATCTTTTCTATTTTTCCTTCATAGCTAGCAGTCTTAACAGATGTTCAGTTATTAGCCAGAATTGATGTAATGTAATCATAATTAATTTCACTCTTAAATTTCAGGATTTATTTTTAACAATGACAGTTTGCTACAAGCTTGTGGATTGTCTGTTTTTAGTTAAAAAGATATTACATTATCTATCAGTAATGAAATTTATGGACTGAGTCCCCTGAAACAACAAAGTAGAATAAAATAGGAGTAAAATAGTACAAGTAGTAAAATAAGTTGATTTAGTAGAGTGTTTTTGCAGGTGCTTATCAAAGTTTGTAGTGGAAGGTGTTTATAATGCAAGTCGTGGTGGTTTGTAACCTTAGATATATTTATAAATATATAGCTTAACTTGTAATCAACCCCCCCCCTTTATTTTTTTTATTTTTTTAACCCTCATTATTGATCTGCCTGAGTGCTGCTGATCTGTTGTGTTTTATGTTGCACCTACGGTCCAGGAGGACGATATTTCGTCTCACTGTATGTATATGGCTGAGATGACAAAGCTTTACTTCTCACTGTCAGTCTGAAAACTACATTTCCCATAACTCCCTGCTCTCGAATCAAGCTTGTGTGAAGTGCTGACTAGCAGGCTACACAGTCTCTGGCTGCCATAGAGTCCTTTAGTTTGAACATCTGCTTTTACACGAAACTTAATGTTTTTCAAAAGTCATTCTGAAGTTGTACTTGAGAGATTTCGTGGTTTTGTTGGTCATTTCATTTGGGGTGAGTAAAAGATCTGCTGAATATTGGTTGCCCGCTAAAACCAAGCATTATTTTACAGTCCAGGAATCTGGTGGATGGATTTAGGGCTGCCACTAAAGCTTCTGTTTAGTCAAATTAATCAAATATATAACAATAATCCAAATTTTTCTCTTTTTGTTTTATAAACTGTCGGTATGTAATGCAGCACATGTAAACAATGGATTGCATATTAGTGCACAACTGGTATGTTTAAAGTGGCAACATAAACAGTAGAAGCTCAAAGTCCAAGTGTCTGTTAAACCCTTTATCAAAAAAAGAAAGGTCTGGATTTTAAAAAGTGTAATACTATGGTGTCTAGCTTGTGGAAAGGAAAGAGGGGGGGATTAAATAATGAAAACATACAAATTTTCTCTGCTTCTATAACTTGCCTTTTATATTGAACACTTAACATTTGTATTTATTCCATTCAAAGGAAATTAAGATATCAAGGAGAAGACTTGATAAAGGGGGTGTTTATCAGTAGAAAGGACAATGTATTAAAGCTCTCCCTACTAACGGTAACTTAATAACCACGAATAAACACAGAGATACTGAAGGAAAGTTTGACTTGAAATGCAAAGTTTTTAAAAAAAAAAACCACATGGTAATTTCGTTGTCTTAAAAAAAAAATTCTGTTCATTGACACTGCTGAAATAAAAATGAAAAATCGCTGAAAATGCTTCATCAGTGATTACGTTGGCCAATCACGGTGGCTCTAGATGGATGGATGGATAGATGAAAATGTGCGTGTGTTTTCTGATTGTAGGTGGGTGAACCGAAGGATGTGGTACGTAAAGATGTGCGCAGCATCATCAGCCTCTTGCGGAAGGTCTATCCTGCCAGCAGAGTCTTCCCGTTCCTCACCGAAGGAACAAAGTCCAAAAACTCCAAGCAGAGAGCAGGTGAGCTCAGCATCCCATCATCCTGGTCAGGGATTATCCCAGAAACAGCCTCCCTTCAGGCTTGTATCCCCATTGCTACTATACTTACTGTTATCAGGAGACTTGATATGTCAGCTAATGCAGCTCAGACAGCAGGAAGGGATCAGTTCTCCTCAGTCAAGACTGGTGCAGTAGTGCTTGCGTTAAATTACAAGGAGAATGTCAGTACTGGGTCTGTGTCCACAATACTAGTAGATAAATGCTTCTTTTGTATAACATCTACACTAGGTGAAACTTATTGTGACCACACACACTTGCATAATTAATAAATGGAATTATAATCTTAATCATGTTACTACTCCCAGTTCTTGGATCACTGAGTAGCCCAACACAATGTGTAGTTTGTCTGAGCGCCAGCAAAACAATCCTTATTTGTGGGTTTGTTCTGTTGCACAAAAAACATCACAAAA
This sequence comes from Bryconaethiops microstoma, assembly GCA_037577275.1. NCBI lineage: Eukaryota > Metazoa > Chordata > Actinopteri > Characiformes > Alestidae > Bryconaethiops > Bryconaethiops microstoma. The sequence continues at coordinate 11,312 of JBBJLS010098099.1, read as the reverse complement.
TTATTCTCTGTATTTTACCCATTCACCAAGTGAAGCAGCGAGCAGCTAGGAACACAGCGCCTAGGGAGCAGTGTGGGGACAGTACCTTGCTCAAGAGTACCTCGGCGGTGCCTCGAGCAGTCTTTGGAATTCGAACCCACGAATTTCTAATCGCAGGGGCAACGCCATAACCACTAGGGCACTAGCACATTTGCCCCCACACCCAGTGGCTTATGTCTAATGTCTACGTATGTTTGCTAAGTACTTGTACGCGGTCATTAGCAAATAAAAGCTCAAGCAGGAATTCATAATGTTTTAACGTTCACTTTGTCATCAGTTTTCTCCTAATACTAATGGAGTTCAATTCCCCCCCCCCCGTGTTTTGCAGAGTGTCTGGAGGAGCTGGGCTGTCTCGTGGGTTTGTGTGGGATGTCTGTTTTCCAGCAGACAGCGTCGAAAGCCTTGCGTGAGATCGCGGTTCACATTGGCGACCGTGACACAGCTGTACGCAATGCAGCTCTCAACACAGTGGTGGCAGCCTACAACGTCTGCGGAGAGCAAGTTTACAAACTTATCGGACAGGTACGTCACTTCACAGGCTGTTGCTGGTTAATAAAAAAATGTTTGACTGATTTTTAACATTATGTTGCATGGTATTGTTTTATATGGTTGTGGATGAAACACTTACTGTTTTGTGATTATGAAGTTTAAAGGAATGGTATAGGTTTAATTTTGACATAGAAGCAGTAACTTTTACTCCAGCCCTTGTGCAGTCGCATTAAAGTACATGTGGGGGTGCAGCCAAAGGCTGGAACTGTTGTCCATGTAACCAGTAACAAAGTGCTGTAATCACAGAACACAGGAAAGTGATTATTTGAATTATCACCTGACTGTAACCTTGAGGGCAGGTACTAATTACCTTTTCAAACCATTTATTTATTTATTATTCCATCTAAACATGAGTACTGTTACAGGAGCGGGGTATCACAGTACTGTTTGAGAGTCTTGCTGAATCTACATTGAATGCAATGTGTTCTGTTCTTGAGCACAGAATTTAGTATAAAGATGCCCTCTTTCTTGGCTACATCCTCACATATCGCACAGAAGCAGATACAGCTTCAGCCAATCACATGTTGGCTAGAAACAGCAATAGCGGTCCTGTGACGATGCTAGGTATGGAAGGTGGGACTTGCAATAGAAAAACGGAACTGTTAACCGTTTGTGTTCCAAGCACAGTTTTATTTCAAATTTGTTTAAAATTATTGCAAGGGTAGTCACTGGATATTGGTGAGGATGTGTTGCTGCCGTTCCTACTGGTTTAAAGCTTCTGTTCTAGATCACTGTGGATAAAGGGTCTTTTAAACTCGGGAATTGTGTGTGCAGCGTTTTTAACGTGCTTGTTTTCTTCTTATGCTTGATATAACATTCAGAAATGGTCACCGATAGCTTTATATGACTTATCAGTCTAGCTCTACTCCCAGTGTTTTCATGTAATATTGCTCTACCAGGCTTCTGTAAAATCCAGTACTGCTTTGGGGTTTTTTTGTTTTCGTTTGTTTTTTTTTTAAAAATGTAAATCTTTCTCTTCGTCCCTGAAGTTGTCTGACAAGGATATGAGCATGCTGGAGGAGAGGATTAAGCGCTCAGCAAAGAAACCCTCAGCAACAGCTGCTCCTTCCAGCGAGCCACCAGAGGAGAAGGTGGCGGGATCAGCCAACGCCAGCATGCTGCGAAAGCCCAGTTCAAATGAAGCTGCACTCAAACTGGGGTACAAACTGCTCTCATGCAATGTTAATTTAATTTGCAGTTCAGGCAAAAGTCTAATGTCATTACTTTTAAATGTAGTTTCACAATATCAGTGCATTTTTACTACTACATATTGCAATTGCAATGCCCTTTAGGTGTTAAGGGCCCTTTTCTAGAGTTAAAAAAGGCATATCTGTAAATAGTGTTGCAAATAAGACATTTACTCACCCATTTATACAATCTATATTTAAGATACAAAGACACAGTGTTTTTCAAATCATAGATTCGTGAAGAAATAATAATAATTAAAAAAAAAACCTAATGTGTAAATATCTCATTCTGGCTACAGGAGTTTAGCCCCACCCATTCATGTATTGATTTGCCAGCACCTTTAATGGTCAAAAATCTAACTTTTGTTGGATTACATGAAGACCCTGATTCATTAGAACACACAGTAACTCACTTGGAGATGTGATTTGTCACCCTGTCAGAAACACTGTGATTGGTAATAGGCTCATTTGCATATTGCAGCCTTTATATCAATATTGCAGAGACCTATATTGCGATTACTATCAAAAGATATATTGTGCAGCCCGAGATTCATAATTTATTTGCATATTGGAGGCTCCTACAATATTAGTATTGCAAAGATTGATGATCTGGTGGTGATTAGTAGATGATATGCAGTCTCCAAAGACGTGATTCTGCCAGGAATGTGGATCTGAAAATATCTAATGAATTTCATATTTTAAGTCAATGTTTAAACATGGATTCATGAATTGAATCTCAGTGAGATCCACGGTCAGAAAGCAGTGGAGCAACAGCAGGCCCCGGCGATGCACCACAAGCACCAGCTGGACCCGAATTTCATCGTAGATCTGCCTGAGATTATCACACCTGACCTCCTGGAGGTGGAGGCCGCTGACCCATCACCGCTGGACGTGCTGGACTTCAAGTTTAGGTGCTTAAAGTCCTTATTTTAAACAGATTTTCTGCATCTGCTCTGATTTGAAGCTCAAATGCAGCTTTGGATGCACCTTTTAGGGTTTCTTTATTTCACAGGTTACCCTCTGTCTGTAGCCGCGAGGAGTCCGTCTCTAATGTAAACCTGATCATCTCTCAGATTGCCAGCTCAGACACCAAAACCAGCATTCAGGGCCTGAGCAAGGTAGTGAGGTCTCTCTCATCCTTTTTTTTTTTGCTGCTTCCAAAGATCCAGGCTTTCTTTTAATGCTTGCTAAAGGACTTCAAAGACTCATGGAGGTCACTGTGGCTTAACAAACAAAAAACATTCCTCTAAAGCTGGTCATGTTCAGGGACTGGACTGAAAATGAATCATTCAAGCATAACAGAATGCATCTAACTATTTATGGTACATAAGGAACACCACAAAACAATACATCGACAATGTTTGAAGAAAAACACATCTTGTTGAATGCATTAAGACTGCCATAAAAACTAACTTTATGAACACTGAAATCAAGCAGTGCAATTAAGTAGTGTGTTTTTCTCACTACAACTGAATTGACCAGGCAGTGTGTAAATTGGGTGTAACGTGTTCAGAAGTTCTTTAAAACCCATCTTTCTCAACCACTTGAACTGGCACCATATCTTTAGCCATGGGAGTCGGCAACATTATAGTGCTAGAACATAGAAAGCAGCACGTGAAGTTTGCTGCTGGTTTTTTTGTTTGTTTGTTTACTGTCACCGCGATAGTGGTTTTTCATACTCTCCGTACTGAGTTCAGGGGTTCCTTGTGGTGTCTTTCACCTAAACCCTTTTTCCACATAGCTGGCTAATTGGACTGGTTTGAGCCACATCCGCCCTCCTGAAGCCAAACCATCTCCACGCCAGTGATAATACCCCACATCTGGCTACCAGATCTACAGAAACAGAGTGCAGCTAGATGGTTAGTGAGTTAGCCTAGCTCTCTTTCTCCGTGCATATCTCAGCATCCATGGCCTTGTTTACCTTTCGCTTCTGAGCGGATAGCGCCGCCCCCTGCAGGCGCATGCATGCTAATACAACTCTCAAAGCCAGGGCATGATCAAAACATGTCCTGCTATTTTACACTGGTTACTGCCTCATCGATAAAAGAACAATTTCAGTTTTATCGTAAATGAGCTATATCGCACACCCCTAATGCCGAGTGGTTATCTAGGCACCTTGTAGTTTTAGGCACATGGCTACCTGCCAGAGTTAAACGTTTGTTCCCGTTTTTCATCTTAACATACCAAAGACAAGGCAGTTTGATGGGCAGATAATGGTTCAAAATAATTTAATGGAAAGTGGGAAGAAATAAGCGGCTTAATACATCACCCCAGTTATGTATTATAGATGCAGTCTAATGTGCTCTGGGTGAGTAATGGGTGCATTGGGACTATAGGTATTGTGTAGGTGTTATCTCCTCATGCTTCCTTTTTTCCTCCCCCTGTGTGCAGATAGTGGAGATTTTGCATCAGGAGAGCCAGTGGAAGGGGATGTCTGGTCACGTGGATGAGTTTATTGTTGCAGCGCTCATGCAGCTCCGCCTGCTGGCCAGCAGGCGAATGGCAGATGAGGGGCTGGAGAGGCAGCAAGTGGAGAGACACTACAGCTCAGTTGTCAACTCCCTCAACTCGGTGAGGACATGTCTTCAGAATTTACTTAAGCAGATATACTACATGCCAGAAGTTTGAACCCACCCTGGGATTAAAAAAACACACTTCCTTTAAATCTTTATTACGAGAAAGCATTAGAATTACTTAAAAGAAAGATTTAAAAATAAAATCCGAGGGTGGGCCTGCATTTTAGCTTTTAACAAGGTGTAGCTGGAGTGATGATGCAATCCTGTTTGGTGCGGGATCCTGCAGTGTTGGGACCCTCACTCAGACTCCTGACGAAATACAGGGGCCATCTGACCAGCATTGGTCCCAGAGAATTCAGTACGAATTGTTTTACTTTAACAGAGGCAATAAACAGTAAACATGTTTGTAGATGTCATACCATGTGATAAGCCATTAGATTACTTGGTGTGTGTGTGTAGCTGGTTATAGCAGGTAAGCTGGCTCAGGAGGCGTCTCCAGGTGTGTTGAAGGATCTGGTTCATGCCCTCCTGTCTCTGATTTTGGACCCTCGGCACCAGCAGAGCTCAGGAGAGTCTCAACTGATCCGCTCAGTTCACGTTGTGCTTTCGGCTCTGTTTAAGACTGCAGATCCCACCAACACACTGAGGTAACACAGCCACAACAGTGAAAATAAACGTTTTTATTTTTTTGGTCAGTGCCATTAAATATTCACCCAGTGTAAAATGGCATCTTCTGTATTCAGTTGTTGCACATGGACAATAGCATGTGTTTAATATCATACAGTAGCATTGAATAAACATACATAAATTAAACAGCACTGCACAATATATTTTCTGTCAACATTTACAGCCCAGAAAAGTTATGAGCTGGCCCCTTTAATGTCATGAATGGTGTCACTGTCGCAATATGTAGCAGTAAAATTACAATACTGATATGTTGCTCATATTGTGCAGCTCTAGTGAAAGTTAAAACAGACCGTTTTTGCACTTTTGTGTTAAGGTGATTTCTTTCATCTCTAGTGCTTTGCTGATGCTCTTACAAGAGGCGTATAACTCCAGTGTCTCCTCTCCTGAGTTCTCCGAATTAGTCATGAAGGTAATATCTGCTGTTTGTGGGTGCCTTTTTTGTGCATGCACACTTTTTTTTTTATTATATCCCTTATTAAGACTCCAATCCCCTTTAGTGTCACTGGCGTATGATCAAGCTTCTTCCCGAAAAGATTGAGGCGCTCTACCTGGACCGAATTCTTCTAGACATCCACAACTTCATGAAACTCTTCCCTAAAAAGATGCTGAAACAGAAGCCCAATGACATGGCCCACCGCACAGTTCGAACCCTGCTGCACACACTCTACAGGCTCGTAGGGCCCAAGGTACAGATTACTCAATTAGTTCTGTTCCTACCAGCAACTTTAACTCAAAATATAAAGAAATGAGAGGATGCTCAAATCTTGTGTAGTATTTTTTTTTTATTATTTATTTATTTTTTTTATTATTTTTGACTGATTTATTTCTTTCGAACAGATTATGGAACATTTGTGCCTGATTGAAAATCGCAGCGAATCAGAAGTTGAGGCTCAACTGCAACGGGCCATGAAGCACTCCGTCCCAGCACCTTCCCAAACAGTACGCACTCCCCACTGGACGAAACGTTTACATTGCTGCTTGATCTTTTGTTTGGCTGCAGAATGTCAGAAATGAAGCAGTATTACATTATATTTTCTGATGGAAACCAAGAGTATCTGCTGATCTGATTTGTTTCTTTGAAAAGCTGCTGCTCTTTAAAAAGGCTTTTGTTTTTTAAAGCTGAGAAGCATCTACAAGCAGACTATCGTACTCAAACAACTGCACAGATCACATCAATGTTTTGTTACAGGATTGGCTCTGATGTTCTTCTGCTATGCCTCTTTGAAATAAGTGTTTACTGACCAGTTGATTGTGACCACATTGTAGACCTCATCTGGTCATCTTATTCATTTCGAGTATCAGAGTTGTATAATAATGCAGTGTAAATGCATTCAAGACTCATTTACCAAAGCCAGCTGGTGACCTGGTAGTTGGGGAGGTGTCCCCTATGATCAGAAGGTCATGGGTATGAATGCCAGGACTGCTAGTGGCACAATTGAGGCACCCTCGACCGAGATGCCATCCCCACACACTGCTCCATGGGTGTTTTTGCCGGTGGCTCCCCATTGCCTCATTCGGTGAATGGGTTAAATGCAAAGAAATCAAGATACAGCACCACTGTAATAAAACTACAAATGAGACTGAGCTGGAACTGATAGCTTATATGAACTTTACAACCCGTTCTGAGTTTACCTCCATCCACTGAGCTGGACAGTTTGAAGTAACATGGGTACAGTGTGTAAGTGGTTAAGTGCAACATTTAATGGTTAAAAGCGGAAGTCCACTAATGAATCTGTTGAAGTTGTGCAGCTTGATGTAAAAGCACAGGATAAAAAGTTCAGAAAAGTATAAAATTACAGCTAAGTCTTCAGAAAGCCCACTGCTTATTGTGAAGTTTCATTGTGAATAGCCTGAAAAAGGTCAAAAAACCTGCAGAAACCTTGTTTAGTCGAGATTGTGCAGCTTAACTGAAGACTGAATGCATTTTAATTGGCTCTGCAACCTCCTGCTTTAATTTAGGTTTTATTTTTTGTTCTTAGTTCAACAAGGAGAACATCAGTCAAGTGAAGGTCCAGCCCTCGACAGGTTAGACGTCTTTTTATTGATCGTTTTAGCACCAAGTTAAAAGATGATGAGGTGTAGGGTTTAATAAATGCTTTTTTTTTTGTTTGTTTCTGATGTTTTAACCCACAGTGTCAGTCCAGAGTTCAGTGGAGTCTGCATCTGGTTCCAGCAGCAGTGACACGCTGAACCCGGCCCACTATCAGGAGAGGCTGAAGGTTCTCAAGCAGCTCTATGCCATCGGCAACACCGCCTCCAAGGTACTGTATCTGTTACTGCAGACTGAACCTAATTTGTATTTAGTATTGTTAGTTCTTCTAGGGATCCACCACTGTGGGGTTTGTTGGCTGATGCAGATATCCCATATTTTTCACTTACGTCTCTGAGGATGTTTGTACATAAACATTTAAACACACAACTGGGACCACATTCTTCCGGTTTTGGGAAAATTCTCAACTAAAAACATCAAATATTGGTTTGAAATGTCAAATCTAAACACCAATAAAGCCTCATGCCCGACTGTTGCATGTGAGACAACTGAGCACTGAAGCTACGAGTTGTGCAGTTAATTAGGGTTTAGACAGATCAGTAAAGACTGTAGCCTATTAGAGTAGTGTTTAGTGAAGGGTCGCCAAGCTTGTGCTATGGATGCATCAGACGACTTCTAAGGATAATTTTTTAATATTAATTTATGTGAGAAATTAAGCAGGGTGGGGTTTTAAACATATGTAAAATAGACCATACAATATAAGCTTTTTGGGTTTTGTGTGTATATACACATGTACACATGTATATAAATATAAAATATTTATTGTTGACATCAAATATTCAGTAATCATGGCCTATTACTAAATTACTCGTTTTCTTTTTTCCAGCCGGTAAGAGAGGTGAAGCCTGCTGTCCCTGCTCTGACTAAGTCGGCGGTCTCCCCCATGGACCTGCTGCAGTCCCAGATTGCCAAATTAATCGAGTCTCGGGAGCAGCAGGACACTGAGAACATCCATCCTCGCAGTCCAGTGCGCACCGCCCCTCCTCCCGACCTCAACGAATTCAAAGCCAGACTGGAGAGAATTAAGGCAAACCTACGCTGATTCTCTCCGCTTACCGAACATTCTGCTTTTTCTGCACCTTCATCATTTCTGCCTACCTCTTTTTTTTTTATTATTATTTTTTTGTTTGTCCTATTTTTGTCTGTTTGTTAATGTGTATGTTTTCTTAACTGAGTTTTTAATCAGGATGTTTAGACCATGCCTTTTAATTCAGTGTTATTAATAAAGGAGTGTTTCCATAATATATTTTTCAGTTCTGAACTGTCTATCCACTGTGAAATAAGTCTCTGAAATACCAACTATAAATCTCTGAAATACAGACTGTTTAATTTGGCTTGTGTCTTGGCGGTTCAACATGTCAGCAGCTTTTGGCATTAAATTAGTGCTTCAACAATTATATTGGCTTGGGACTAATGTACTGTTACTGTGGTTTGTTTGACCACATTAGCTGCTCAAACCAAGCCACTGAGGAACTGAGGGCTGCTTGGGTGTTCCAGCAGCTACTGTTTTTGGCCACTGGTTTCGGTCTGCCCTTCAAGTGACACAAGAAGTCAGTAAAAAGTAATTATTCAGGCAGGGATGGAAATGTTTTTTGCCCATCAAACTGTTGTCTTTGGCATACTGAGCAGATTAAATGAAAGAAATGTTTTACTGTGACCCACTGTAAGGTTCCTAGATAAAGGAGTTCCAACCACTCAGCATTCAGCACCACCAGTATGCTGATCACCGCCTGATCATCTGCACGGTTTCTTCACTGGTTCAGGCCTTAAGTTAGATGATGTTCTGAAACTGGTCAGGTTCAGGGACTGGACTTAAAATGAGTCTTTCAGGAAGCCTGGAGAACGGTTCAAAACTGCATTAAAACTACAGTCTGCATCTTTGGAAGCTAAATTTAAAGGAACAGAAGGTTCTCGCTCCCCATCTGTATATGTGTATATATATAATATATATGTGTATATATATAATATCACACAGTATTATGCAACAGTCTTATACATATATACTGTATATTAATTATTGTTTGGTATATTAATAAACCACACCTGTAAGTGGGATTAAAAAGTGGACTGTGGCCCTTTAAAGGCTCGTGAGGCGAGATTCGCTTCAGGTGAAGCTTGTTAGGCAATCCTACATGAAGACTGAGATTCTTCAGGTTTTCGAGTTCCAGTTAATTTATATAGCACATTACCATACATAAGTCATTCAATGTGCTTTACAGAAATGGAAAAATATATATATAATGAGAGGGGTAAAATGGGTAAAAATACATAAAACGTTACATTCACTTTGAGGTCTAGAAACTAAGGAAAAGCTTTAAAGTGATCAAAGCTGAGAACCTTAACTTGTCCAGGAGAAGTTCTGAAAAGGTAAGCCCGAAAGAGGGTCTTTTATTAGTCTTCTGGACCAGTGGTGTTTACGTCTACGGCATTTTTGATTATTTTTTTACACGGACAGCAAACGTTTATAAAACAAAAACCAAGCAAAAAAAACCATACAATGAATGCAAGTAATTAATCATACACAGAGGAAGGGAGATCATCTGTTCAATATTGTGCTGAGGAGGCATAGCAGTCTGTCATTTTGTTGAATTATTCATTAAAAGTACATGTCCGTTTAAAATGTTTATGGAATTTTGATTTGAATTTGAATAACAAGTCAGTTTCATATCTAAGATAAGATAAACCTTAATCCCACAAGAGGGACATTTGCTTTGTCACGGCAGAAAGTGGACAGTACAAAGTTAAGAGCAGCAAAAATTAAGAAAACGGAATAGAATAAAATGCTATACCAACAGTACCGTATAAAATGTACTTTATACAATCTAGAAATATAAATATGGACATCTGTATTGTAAAATATATACATATATATAAACTGTAAACTAAATGTAGACTTAGGCAAGTTGTATATATATACACAATGAGTATATATATACATAGTGGATATACAAGTAAATATAAGACCACTGCAGATACACACACATACAATTGCTAAGACTTAAGTTAAAAATTTACGAGAATATAAAAAGGAAAATAAGAAAGAAGCTCAGAAATGAGCAGAGCTGCTTTAGCAGGTAGCCACTCGTTGTGGGCCCCGGAAGTTAAAAAAAACAAACAAAAAAAAAACACACTAAATGTTATCTGTTCGTTCAGCGTTTCTACAGCTCCATCTTCTGCTTCGTCTCTAATTCAAATGATCTTTATTGTCAGGACTGTTTCGGGAACAGTGTTGCCAAGGCAAATGCAATATTTAAAGTCATGTAACATTAAAAAAAAAAAACTAACAATGCTAATGTTAGAAAAAGTCAATAATAAAATATTGTAGTGGTGAACAATGAAATGATGTGAAATATAGATTGAAATAAAGCTCTAATGAAGATGATACATGACAAAATCATAATGGGAACATTGATGAAAAAGAAAATAAGTCATAAGTTATTGAATATGATGATGGAAAACAACTAAATGATCAAAAATAAATAATAATGAAAACAATGATAATTATTATAATCATAATGTTTGATGATTGACTGTTTATGATGATTAAAATTGATTTAGATGAAAGATGAAATGATGTGAAACACATTAGCATAAAGCCCTAAAAGTGGACACATGACTAAAAATAAAAATAATAATCACTTAGGATAATAATAGAAAAAGTCAACAATAAAGTAATGTGAAATACAGATTAGCATAAAGCTAAGATGATAATGAGGATGATGATGATGATAATAACAATAATATAATAACAAATGATTATGATGTATTATTATTATTGTTATCATTATTAATAATAATAATAATATAATAATAATAATAATAATAATAATAATAATAATAATATGTTAATAACATGATGATGTTAATGATGATAGTGACAATAGCAGTGGTAGTTATATACAGTAACCCCCCCCTTATATGCCATTCAATCTTTTACAGAACCAAACTAATAATTGTTGGCGGAAACCCCCCACTAACTTGGAAACTGCAGATATCCTCAGCTTCTTAAAATTTTTTTTGCTTTAATAATGTACGGGTCTTGATCCCTTGTCCTGGTGCTGGTTGTTTATGTTTGAGCGGGTGGTTAACAAGGTAATCAGACACCTGAACGGAATGAGCCCAGACATAAACAACCACCACGAGGGGGCGTGGCGGACAAGGTCAGAACGTCATAGCTTTTTTCGTGGCAATATATAATTTTTCATGAATTTTAGTGCTAAACTATTAAGAAAAATATAATTTACTAATTTTGTAACATAAATATTAATGTAAATTCAGCTACAT
>JBBJLS010098081.1:0-20823 GCA_037577275.1 Bryconaethiops microstoma | reverse complement strand
CACACACACACACACACACACACACACACACACACACACACACACACACACACACACACACACACACACAGTCTGTTCTGAAGGCGTCCTGTCCCTGTCTGCCCCGGCTGAGCTTCCCCAGTCTGAACTGGTGCCTGTCCCTGCTAAACACACTCAGTCACACCAAATGACACAACTTGGGAGTGTTCCTGCACAAACACACACACTCACATACTTTCAACACTTCACACTCTGATGCAGGTTAAACACACACACACACACACACACACACACACACACACACACACACACACACACACACACACACACAACTATTTCTATAACTGAATGACTATTAGCCAATTTCTCAGTGGACTAATTTCCACTCACAACTGTGTGTGAATTTTATAGATCATTTTTAAGGTAACAATAGATGCCACATCAACCCCTACACTGCATTACAATCGGTCAGAATGACCATGTGCATCATTTCAGTTTTGTGAACAGCCACTCTGGTGCTGTTTGAAACTGACTGAAGTTCAGTTCATTTTTACAGCTCACAGTAAGTCATACTGTATCCTAAACCACATCCACAAGTCTGAGCTACCTTAATATAGAAGTGCAGTTCATTGTTACAGCCCACAGTATCTCATATAATGTCCTAAACCACATCCACAAGTCTGAGCCACCTTAATATAGAACTGCAGTTCATATTTACAGCTCACAGTAACACATATTGTGTCCTAAATCATGTCCACAAGTCATAAAGAACTGGATGTGGTTTGCACTGCTCAAGTGAAGGTTTGGGAGTGTTTTACTGAGTGGTAGCAGTGCGGCTGAAACGCAGATCAGAGGAGATGCGGCTGTTTGTGAAGCAGCGAGGAAGTTTCATCATCTCCTGGGTGTTGGCTCTGAGTCCATATAATAACATTAACGACCAGAGTTCCTCATTTCACTTTAACCGTTCACACAGACACGTCCCACAGCAGGACCATTGTCCGAATTCAACACAACACAAAGCTACTAACCTGCTCACACAAGCAGTGTAAAACTAATAATACATCCACATCATCATAATACATTAGGATACTGGACACTATTATAATTAACACTGTGATTCTAAAAGGCTCATTTTCAGTATGAAACGGATTCCAAATGCAGGGTACACCAGGAGTTCCTTCTGTAGAACCTGATTTAGGGCATTTAAGTCAAGCCCTGTGCTGACTTGTCTCTTTCACACACACACACACACACACATACACACAGTCCAGGAAGAGCTGGATGTGGGCAGCTGATTCTGCACCAGATCAGACTCTTTTTCTACTGCCCTCAACAACTCCACTTCCTGTATACATACCAGAGCTCTGATAAGACTGTTTTCAGTCGGGCCATTACACGCAGTGCCAGGGTGTTCCTCAGAGCACTAGACTGTTCCCCGCAGCTTCAAGCTTTTCCCCGCAGCCCCCGGACGTTCTCCACAACATTGGGCCATTCATCAGAGCGCCGGGCCGTTCCTCCACAACGCCGGGGCGTTCATCAGAGCACCGCCATTCCTCAGAACGCCTGGCAATTCCTGCACAGCGCTGTGCCATTAGAACTGATGCATGCACACTCAAACACTCCCATACACACACTCGATGCGTGTGGGTGTGTGTGTTTGCAGGAGAGGCCTCCACCTTGACGTTCACAATTATCACACATTCACACACAGACACACAAACACACACACACACCAGGTTCTTGACCTAAAAGGAGACTTATTATTGCTCAGCCTTCAGTTCAGATCATGAACATCAAAAATCCACCTTTACCATCCCTATAGAACAGTGATGTATCTAGCCTTGACAAACCTGTTCACCATACAGCTCAACAGTAAGTAATATATCTAGAACATACTGTATATGTTCTATCCTTTAATGTCCAGTACAGAGCTGATCCCAGAGGTGATGCTCTTAGTCTCTATAGCACCAGGGTAAAAATCCACAGGATCACCAGATAAACCTAAACCTTCTCAGCTGTCTCAGGTGGCAGCTGGATCTTATTTAGGGGTTTCATAGGGGAATGATTACATATGCACTCACAATTTTTCGACTTTTACTTGTTTTTCTTTAATACAGTACTGTGCATAATCTTGATGTTCTCATTTTTCATTTTGTTTTCAGAGATCCAGACCTTCTTGTATTTTTATGGGGTCCTAAAGGAACAGTTCATCAGGCTTCATTCAAAGACTCATTTTCAGTCCAGTCTCTCACCCTAAGCAGTTTGAGGCATGTTTTTTATTTGTTACTGGTGATGCTGATTTCTGAGTAGTTGGAACACCTTTATCTAGACACCTTGTATCTTTAGGCACTTTGCAACCTCTCACAGTAAAACATCTGTTCCCATTTCTAGAGTTGAATGAGACTGTGGATACAAAATAAATTCATATAACTAGTGATTAAAAAATTTTGAACAATGGAGTAGGTGATGCATAATGCATGACACACACAAACACACAAACACACACACACACACACACACACAAGGATCAGACTTCAACCAGTGCTCTGGAAAGAAGATCACTTTCCGTTCTCGTGTGGAGCTGCAGTTCTGAATGAGATCCATTTACAGAGGTTCTCAAACGACTCCTCAGACCTCTTCAGTCAGCCCATCGTGTTCCTCTAAAGCAGCTCAGAACACACCTGTACCAGGTTCTCAGTTCTCCTACAGACCCTATTGGAACATAATCAATTTCTATTTATACTCTTGATTAACCAATCAACTAATATGGGACTAATCAACTAAGCTAACTGTCTTCTTCTTCAGGTTCTCTCTCTTTAACACTTATCATTCTCTGTTCCATCTGTACACTTTTATTAAAGCTATATTGCCCCCTATACTTCCTGTACAGTATTACACACTGTCACAATGACCATACGAACTTTTTAGAGTAGCAGTTCAGCAAAAAAATCAGACGCTCAAAGAGCTGCACCTCCCCCAGGTGCGATTGATCAGTCTACACGTGTTTGGGTCCAAATTTACTCAAAACTGGAGCTACGAGGTTAATTTGGAAGTTATAGTGCCACCTACACCTCCTGTAGTGCCATACAGTCTGTCAGAATGGCTGCATAGATCATACGAACATTGTAAAGTCCTTATTATCCGTAAAGAATGTGTTGCTGTGTGTGCTTTGTCCCTGATGACTACCTGCCTTTGACCATAATGGCATGAAACACGTCATGCTGCTAAAATTAACTGGGTGAGGCAGCGAGGCAATAAGGCAGTTGGTGGGTGAAGTCCTAAAACAAAATAATCTCCACCACACCTTCCTCAGCTGCCTTCAGCATTTTCCAGGAACAAGGAACTCATTCACACCCTGGCTCTGCCTTCCACAGTCAGGAGGATTAACAAGGGGCTTAAAGGATTAAACCACCGTCGGACACCAGGAGGCACTCAGCGTGCTTCCATATAATCTGTTTAAAACTGAACAGATCCGAATACAGGCGAGACACAACTACCTTCAATTAAACAAGCTGAAGAGTCAGGAGGCTAACAGAGGACACACACACACACACACACACACACACACAAACTCTCTAAAGTTGGGATCAGTGGGGTTAAATCAGAGGCCTCTGCAGCGCCAGCAACCAAAATACACTTCAACAACTTCACAGTGCCTCAGAGCAGAGTCGAGTCAGGAGTCTCTGGGGTGTGAGTAGTCTAAGTTTGAGTCAATTCTCTAGCATGGAAGTCAATATCTTAGTCTCTGGGGTGTGAGGCCAAGCTGAGTCTCAAGTCACTGGGTGGCACTATAGCTTCCAATATAGCTCAAGGCGAGTCTCTGGCGTGCAAGTCTTGATATACTCGAGTTTCTGGAGTATGAGTCTGTGTAGTCTCTCGAGTCACTGGGGTCGAAGTCCAAGTCAAGTCTCTGGGGTATGAGTCTTAAGGTGCGACTCTGAGTAGTCTTGAGTCACTGGAGTCACTGGAGACAGGACTATAAGAGGCATGAGGATAAAAGGCAGGTGGACGAGAGGCAGGAAGATACGAGGCAGAACTCTAAGAGTAAGAAGGATTAAGGCAGAAAGATAAAAGGCAGGATTCGAAGAGGCA
Source organism: Bryconaethiops microstoma (assembly GCA_037577275.1). Lineage (NCBI taxonomy): Eukaryota > Metazoa > Chordata > Actinopteri > Characiformes > Alestidae > Bryconaethiops > Bryconaethiops microstoma. The sequence goes on along the minus strand of JBBJLS010098081.1, from coordinate 16,752 downwards.
GGACTATAAGAGAGGACTCCATGAGGCAGGAGGATGAGAGGAAGGAGGATAAAATGCAGGACTCTGAGAGGCAGGAATATGAGGCAGACCCGGGGGAGGAGCGCAGTGGGCGGGGTCAGTGGACTCACTGTGGGCGGTCCCCCCGGGATGTGTACAGGTGGCCAAGGTCGATGTCGGTCTGTCCCAGCAGTTTGTCGGGACCCACGAGCGCGTGCTGCATGACCTGCACGCGCAGGGTGGCGCCGCTCTCCGGGAATCCGGTGAGGTCGAACGCGGCGTCCTGCCCCTCCCATTCAGGGTCCGCGCGCTGTGGCGGCCCCCGGACCGTGCTGAACTTCTGCGCGCCCACCTGCAGCAGTGCGTGCGCGCCGTCCGAGCCCAGCTTCCCTTTGATCCTCAGGCCGCGCGCCTGCAGCACCGACACCTTCGCGCGCGCCGTGAGCCATTGCTGACTCTGATCTGCTAAAGACATCACGGAGAACGAGCATAAAGAAACCCACACAGTCTTCTCTCCCACACACTCTCTCGCTCTCTCTGTATCTCTCCTTCACACTCTCTCTCTGAACTTTTCAGATCCTCGCCCCTTGTAGCGGAGAGCTGATGGGCGTGGTTTCCCGTTGACGCAATGATGTGGTTCCTTGTTTATTGGTCAGTCCCGCTATAGCCCGCCCACTCGTGAGGGCGGCTGAGAAGAGGGCGGCTGTCAGTCCCCGCCCACTCTGTGCTTTGATTGGTTGGTAATGTCCAAACAATTATGCATACTCACCCCCTCTCACACTTCTCTTCATATGTATATATACATACGAAGAGAAGTCACACACAGCACACAATGAAATAAAACAATCATAATTTTTATTAAATATTTAGTATTTAATATAAAACAAAATGGGAGGAACGGTAAGGGAGAAATGAACGAAGAGAAAGGAAAGAAAAAGAAGGAAAGAATGAATGAATGAATGAATGAAAAATGGAGGGCAAAGAAGTAAAAAAGAAAGAAGGAAAGAAAGAAATACCTGAAGAAAAAAAGTAAAGAAAATTTGAAAAACAAATAAGAAACGAAAGAAAGAAAATAATAAAAAGAACAAAACAAACATGAACATGAACAAAGAAAGAAGGGAAGCAAAGAGAGGAAGGAGTGAAGAGAAAGGAAGAACACAGAAGAAAAAGAAAGATGGGAAGAAGGAGAATGCAGAATGCAAGGAAGTGACATCACAAAAGCAGTGAATTCAGAATGGGCTCAGTTTCCATATCTGGAGAGGAGGAACGTTCCGGAACCAGAACTGTGTTTCTGCACTGCATTAAATTCTTGTATTTTGTTAAAGTGATATAAAGTTTGTTTTAAAAGTATCTGGCTCTTTAACACACATTTTAAGGTTCAAGGTTACTTTATTGTCATCCACAGCTGTGTACACATACGTAGTTTGGTGAGATATTTCTAAATGGACCACAGAGAGCATACGGCAACATTCAACAGTGAACAGAGTGCAAGTTATGACAGTAGATAATAGACAAACAATTAATAGACAAGTAGTGTGGACGCTTCGGAAACCTTCCGCACTGATGAGTATTGCACCATAAGTGTGATTATTGCACAGAAGCCTGTGCTGTTGCACTGGAAACATATTCTTATTACACAAGAGACAGCAGCAGAGAAACCACATTGAGTAAGTGAAAAATTACAGCTAAGCAGATTGAGTTTAGTGGCCGTAAACAGTAAAAAAAGGTAAAGTGCAGGTGCTTTTGAAGGTCCAGAGTGTAATATGAGAAGCACATACAGTATGAAGTGAGGAAGTTTTCTGCAATGTACTGATTAACCGGGAAACAGACAGTTATGTGGACTCAGAGCCCTGATGGCCTGCGGTATGAAACTGTTACGCAGTCGTGCAGAACGAGAGCGGAATCTTTGGTGTAGCTGGTGGTCTAGCGGTTAGGGCGTTCGCCCTGCGATCAGAATGTTGTGGGTTTTTTGTGCTGTTCGCTCTGTGATGTGTTCATGTATGACAGAATGGTCACTTTCACTTTACTTGATACCATTTGCCAGACTGTAAAAGACAGAAGAGTCTGTCTAATGGGCGGGACCATGGTTCGAATTACAGGGGGTACTGGGGGGTACTGTACCCCCGATCAAGACCCAGACCCCCCACAAAGAGACAAAAATAGCAGTTTGGGGGGTTTCTTAACAGTGTTATGAAGGCAGTACCCCCAATTATGGAGGGGTAATTCACACTCTGGGTGGGATCAGTCCTTCACAATGTTTCCAACTCTGTTAAAGCAGCGGGTTTGTTTAATGTCTTGCAGGGATGGTAGAGGCGCACCGAGGACTTTCTCAGTTGCTCTCACTGTTCACTGCAGTGTGTTATAGTCCGAAACAGTACAGTTCCCGTACCAGACAGTGATGCAACTGGAGAGCAGTCCCTCAGTGGTTCCGCTGTAGAATGTGGTGAGGATTGGTTTGGGGAGGCTTGTTCTCTTGTTCTCTCCTGAAGTCAATTATCATCTCTTTTGTTTTACCGACATTAAAAGAGAGGTTGTTGCTCTTACTCCCGGCAGCCAGGTAACTATTCTGTGTAGGCTAAGACATCATTGTTCCTGATGAGACCAACCACGGTTAAGCCATCTGCAAATCTGTAGAAGCTGTAGAAGAGCTGGAAGAGCTACAGAGGATCTGGAGTAGATTTAGAAGACCTGGAGGAGCCATAGAAGAGCTGAAGGAGCTGTAGAAGTACTAGAGGAGCTGTAGAAAAGTTGGAGGAGCTGCACATGATCTGGAGGAGCTGTAAAAGACTAGGAGGAGCTACAGAAGACCTGGAGGAGCTGTAGAAGACCAGTAGGATCTACAGAAGAGCTGGAGGGGTGGAGATGATGAGGAGACGCACTGCTGATTTTCTGGCACTCAAACTGGCGGAGGAGCAGTGTCACAGACTTCATTAATAACAGCTGATCTCAGAGCACTAAAGAGGCTCTCACACACATTACCTGATCTCTGGAGCCCTGCTGCCATGGACACCGACAGTGTGTGTGTGCATGTGGGTGTGATAGGTGTTACTCTATTTAGGTCCCATCCAATATCGTGTCATCAATAAATATGAATACATTTTTGTGGACTACTGGAAGAAATTTCACACTGTTGTGTTTGAGTGTATCTGTATGTGTGTGTGTGTGTGTGCATGTGTGTCACTTCAAGGTTATTGTTAGTCAGTGAAGGTGAGCGAGTCGAGGCTAAAACAAGGCGCAGCCTTTAATAATAGCTCTGGCTGTTTATCATCACTAATCTCACACTGTTTAATCTTCCACTCACCGGCCACTTTATTAGAAACAGTGTTTTTCCACTCACATTCTACTTTATTAGAAACACAATGTGCTTCCACTCATGGACAACTTTACTGGAAAGCCCAGTTTGTGGTGTGTGTAGCTGATGTCTGTACTATATGAGTCACACACTCCAGGGTCAGTGAGCCAGCCTCCCTCTGCCCCTGAGAGATAAGAGGCACTGACTCGGTCCGACACACAGCTGCTGTTTCCTGATACAGAAAGAGCTGAATGTTATACTCTGTTACTGTAATGTTCATCCAAATGAGGTGTTTAATCAGACACCGCTCAGACTCTTTCATCTGATCCAACAGAAACAAAGAAATACTCGCTCTGTCCCATATCATAGAAGAGCGTTTGATGTAGAACATAAACACTGTTGAAGTGTTCTGAAACTTGACTGCAAAAAACAGCTTCTGAAACTAATGCTTTTGTGATGTCACAAAATCCAGCTCATTTATAGAAATCACCCAGTTCATCTTACAGCAGCTAAAGGAGCTGCAGTTGAGTGTTTTTGTCTGGACTGCTTTGTGAATGAGGCACAGCCAGTCAGAGCAGGGCTCCTATCCATTCATCAGTCTTATAGGGACAGTAACAGTGACAGTGTGTTTATTGAGACAGATGAAGAGAGGCTGGAGAACAGAGTAGAGATGAATCAGGACTGATTTTGGTTCATAAAACTACAAAAAAGGGGACTTTAATGTAAATTAATTAGTTAATTAATGTAAAAAGGAAAAATGCAGGGTACAGTGATATTATATTGTGATTGCGATTCCTTTAAGTATATTAAAAATCCCACATGATCACTTTTCTGGAACTAAAAAGGCTTAAAGGTTGTAAATATTCTTTTAAATGGTACATTTACTCCTCCAACCTTACAGTCCATATTTGGGAAATGAATACAAAAACAGCCTGTTTTCAAATCATAATTTTTGTGATGTCACAAAACTAAAATATTTAAATACATCTCCTTATTTAGCAGTCTAGCTCCACCTACGCATGCACCGATTCATCAACACCACTAACAGTTAAAATTGAGACTTTTATTGGATTACATGAAGATCTCGATTCATCCGAACACCCAGCAACTCACCTGGAGCTGTGATTGGTTAGAGGCTCATTTGCATATTGTCATAATGACTAACAGGCCATATATTGTGTAGCTTGTGTGTGCATGCAATAATATTTACATGATTTTCATTTCATGATAAACCCCTCCCACCAAAGGATTAAATGCAGTTACTGTGTTTTTGTGTGAAATAAATTCATATATTCAATTATGAAGTCACACACCTTCAAATCCCTGACATCACCCAGTTTAAATAATTATCCACACATTATATTCCCACATTAATATGAAATATTACAATCTCATTTTTAAAAATAAATTAGTAGTCATGAGCTCCTATCCATAAGCTTATTTTATTTATTTCCCCTAAATAAAACACATCTGAAAACGTGCCCTGCAGTGTCCTCTACTGGACAAACCAGGCATTACAACTTATTCACTTACTGAAAAACAGCAAAAATATTTGGGCAAGAAAAAAAAGCAGAGTTGGATGATATTTTTGATACCTAGTAATATTGGATCTGATACCTAGTAATATTGAGGCAAATATCCAGATATCAATACTTTTCAACATCTCGTGCACATAGGGAGAGGAATTCTGTGTCCCTGTTTCCACAGCAAAACAATAAAAGGGACAGTTAAATTTATATGTAAAGTAGTACTACACAATATATTGTCTGTTAATTATCATCACAATATTGGTGTCTCCAATACTGATGTCACAAAAAGCTGCAATGTGGAAATGAGCCTCTGACCAATCAGTGCTTCTGACAGGTCGACCAATTACAGCTCCAGATGAGTTATCTGACAAAAGTGTAATTATATTACCCAATCTTTAACCATTAAAGGTTCATTAAGGTGTTTTTAAAAGATTTTACATTTTTCATATTTTCCCAAAAATATATTTAATAATTCATTGATTCATTTTACTTGATTTTCCAAACTTCATTTATCCCTCAGAATTAGTTTGTTTTTGTTACTGCACCTTTAAGACTGATCCCTTTTCTGATTTGCTGCCCTTTATTGTGTATTGATATTGCATGGTATTATTATTGTGTTTTATTGTATTGATCTGCCCATTTCTGGAAATAACAGTTAAGAGTTTATCATGACAACCAGCTGGTGGAAAAGGTGCAACTACAAACACACACACCTCAAGCTGAAGAGACAGCATTAAAAACAAGTGAAGTAGTGTTTTATTTTAGAAAAACACTCCAGTGCACTAGAGGCAGGGACACAAACACACACATGTAAATGTGTGCGCGCGGATATACACACACACACACACACACACACACACACACACACACACACACACAGCTCCATCCTCTTTGCTCTGCGTCTCCTAAGGTGGGAAGAACATGCGCTTTTATACACAAAACACAAAATATGGTAACAGACGCCACGCAAAAAAAAAAAATCAAACAAACAATAAAATCAATAAATAGAAAACAAAGAACAAACAGAACTTTAACACTGCAACGCTCAGTCTCAGAAACACTCGGGAGGTTTCTGGAGAACCTATCGTGCAAAAGAGTGCGAGGAAACCGGAAGCGCCAGCTGCTCCGGGTCGATTCTGCTCAGTCCGGTGTTGGGTTCTGCAGTGGAGTTCCTCAGGGCTACTTTCTGGGCCCACTGTGTTTCTGCAGTGCTGAGAGCTCCTGCGCTCTGGGCTTGGGGTGGTCGATGTTCTGGACCTCAGGAGCGGCTCCGGTCCTCCCCACTGCCCACAAGAACTTTACTATAGAGCTTCTGCTGCTCCTCCTTAAACACCTCTTTTACCTTCTCCCGTTTCAGACCTCCATCCCTGCAAATATCAAACACCAGACTGAAGAAGAGTTGCTGGAAAACACTCAAACACAGATAAAGTCAAGTATTTCCAAAATATGTCACAGAAGGAGGAAAGTCGTTCTTTATTTCTAAGCATTTTTATCAAAGTTAATTGTGAAGCTTTTCTGCTAGTTTGTTGATTATGAATGCTTTACACAACATGAAAAGCAGCCACTGCTTTTCAATGATGCAGGAAAATAAAAGCTGAAGAAATGTTTTTTTCTGAAGATTCTTGATTCTCACTGCTACTTTTTAAACACCTCATCCTACATAAGTTGACCTGCAGAAAACAGATAACGTGCACATCCTCCAGGTAAATTTAGCTTAAACTTAAGGCTTAACCATGCTACCACGGTAACATGAAGGTACATACTCATTTACTGACTTAAAACAAAATTGTTTATTTACTGATTCATTTCATACAAAACAAAGCAAGACACTACTTTGTTAGCTCAAGAGGGAGAGGGAGGACCACCCTACTAATATATAGAGAGAGAGAGCAGTTATACTGAGTGATGGGGGAGAGGGAGGACCACCCTACTCAACCAGAGAGAGAAAGGACAATTATACTGAGTGAGGGTCTCACCATAACAGGTCAGCCAAACCTCCTTTCCTGGCTATAGCGGCTTTCACTCGGTTAGCAAACTGCACAGCATCCTCATCCTCCTAAACACACACAAAACCATATTATATACATACACAATTATACACATACTGAGTAGATTACATAAAGAAATGGGAACAAATGTTTTACTGTGACAGGCTGCAAAGTCCCTAAAGCTACAAGGAATCTAGATAAAGGTGTTAAAACCTCAGCATTCAGCACCATCAGTAAACTGATCACCGGCTGATCATCTGGAATCATCCACAACTGCATCTTCACTGGTTCAGGGCTTAAGGTAGATGTGGTTTGTTCGGCTTGAATGATTCATACGTAGGTCATTATGTGTCAAACAAAAAAAACATTCCTCTGAAACTGGTCAGGTTCAGGGACTGAACTGAAAAAGAAAGTCTGTGATCTGTTCCTCAAGACTACATTACAATACAAGAAAGTCTGGATTATTGTAAGCAACATATGAAAAAATGAGGGGTGGACCAAGACTTTTGGAGAGTACTATATAATTTATATACATATATACACACATTTTTATATATATATACATAAATATAAAACACACACACATATCTAGCAGTCCTCACCTCTCTGCTCATGGGGGGGAGGTACCATACGCTGCAGACGATGGCCCAGCTGCTCATCATGTGCAGGAGGTAGTTCACCATCCCGAACTTACTGCTGTTCCAGAACGCATCTCCAAACCGTGGGTCATACTGGACACACACACACACACACACACACACACACACACACACACACACACACACACACACACAGAATGAAGGGTGGTTCACTGAGAGTCTAGACCTGAAGAGGAGTAGGAAGAGCAATAAGTTCTACCTTTATGGCCACAGGATACACAGTACAGCCGACCTCAAAACTGCCTTTCTTAAACATCATCACTGATGTATTGTTGATGCAGGTTCCTGCAGAGAAGAGCAGTCGTTACAGCCTGCATTTCTACAGTCATGCATTTTGAGGAGGAGAGAGAAAAAAAAAGAAGAAAAAACCCCAAAACAAAACAAAAAAACAACATGTTGCAGTCTTACCCTCTGGGAAAATGAGGATGGGCAGCTTGGTTTTATCTGCAACATGATCACTGAGTCTAATGAGAAAGAAAAAATAAAAAAAAATAAAAGCATAAATTTAAATTTTTTTCAAGCACTAGGTACTGAGACCCTGTTCACATCTGTGTTTTTCCATGTCATCACATCTCGATCAGATTCTGATCAGATGTTATCCACGTTTACAGAAATGAGTCTCCAGTCAATTAGACTGAAATCCCATCACGATGCGGCGAATACACAAACTAGCTTGTGTACAACAGTCAACTGTTGCTCTGCTCCTGGTTTTTCTGATCCATTCTGAAGAAAAGCCCAGTTCTGCAGCGACACAGTAAGTGTCTGAAGAAGAGTCTGTTTAGAAGAATGATCTCCTGTGTCGTCGTCATGAACCACGTGTGTTAAAACACAGTGTTTGGAGTCTAACGGTGAAAAACGTCGAAGCAAAGTGAAGTTTAACCAAACCGGAGCTTCATTAACCTCAAGCAGCTTGTCCAGAGAGGAGACAGAATTAAAATCACACTCAAAGGAGAAACTCACGTCAGAAGAGGAACTTAAGAAGGAGCAATGCTGCAGTAAGTGGTGGACCGGTTGGGGTGCTCTCCTACATAATTAGAACAGCAGAGGGTGCTGTAGTGGCACTGGGAGGGATTTTGTATTGTACGCCGAACATGGTAAAGGCATAAGAATTTGAGATGAACAAAGTTCTTATAACATCTGGATTAAATGCGTCTCCTGAAGTGTTGAATTAATCTGGTTAAAATGCCTGTCATTCACACCTGCACTTCCAAACCATTGAGAAATTATCCTGATACTGCACATGCAGGTGTGAACAAGGTCTCAGTAACACACTGAACATCCTCAAACAAAACTGCTTAAATAAAACACTCCAAGCTTGGCAGAAGGTGCAGTTTTACCGTTTCGCCACCAGGTGTCGGTCTTTGACTTCAGATCGCTCAAACCAGATGTGTGGACAGGCTTTCACCATGGCCCTCTGAATGACACCCATCAGACCACCGTGAACCTGCCCGACCTAACACACACACACACACACACACACCTCATTATTCGTATACCTTACTATGCTTGTTCAATTTATCTAAGTAATCCAACAAAAGCCTCATTTTTAACTGTTAAAGTTGTTAGTGAATCAGTGCATGAATGGGCGGGGCTAAACTGCTGTATTCAGAATAAGGCGATATATTTGGGTTGGTTTTGTGACCTCACAAACTGTGATCTGAAAGTGGGCTGTTTTTGCAATTTATTTTCCATATTGAAAGGATGTGCAGTATGTATGAGTAAAATCACAATACTGATATTTTGTCCATACTGTGCAGCATGTTCTATGTGAAAACTGTCACACCTACCATTGCATAGCAACCATCACTGGCCAGGATGATGACATCAATGGGGGACGTGTGATTGGCCACACAGATTCCTCCATTTTTGGGTTTGTTTTCACTGGTGAGGGAAAAAAGCCAGTAAACTACAGGTCAGACACACTGCCTAATGCAGTGATAACAAAAATATCCCGTTCAGTGTTCCTCCTGCTCTAGACCATCCCACTGATCTAATAACTTGAATACAAAACACATTTTACCGCCATCAGGTGACTCTGTTGTGAAGCACGTGAGGTCAGACAAGGTGCGGACAGAGGAGAGGGTATGGACAGAGGAGGGCAGAGCCGGTAATAGGTGGGTGCGGAGGCGCACGTGCGGAAGAGGAGTGGAAGGGAGGGTGAGGGGAGGCAGGTGTGGAGGAGGAGGGCGCAGAGGGGTAGGTTTGGAAGAGGTGCAGTGGAGCAGGTAGGGGAAAGGTACGAAGGAGCAGGTGCGGGAGACGCGTGATGGGACAGACGCGGGAGAGGTGCAGAGAGGACAGGTGTGGAGAGGCAGATTTGGAAGTGGTACGGTGATAAAGGTGAGAAAGAGGGGTGTACCTATCATGGTAGGTAATGATGGCTGTCAGGGCACGAACGCAGATGCGGTAACACATCAGATGGGCTTTTTCACTCAGGAAACTCTTCATCCTGACAAACACAGAACAGACACCTCCAACATCACACACCGGATTAGACTGCTGATCAATTAACCAATTAAACTGAACAGAACAGTACAAGTAATATCGCCCCCTACACTCCCTGAATGGTATTACAGTGTGTTAGAACATACAGTAGACCCCCGAAATTCGTAGGGGTTAAGTTCCAAGAGCACCCGCAAATTGTGAAAAATCGCACATTTGTGATGTGGTTAAAAAATGCCTCAAAATGTCTATTTTTATAGTGTAAACCCCAAATATGCTCCCAAAACACTTTAATTTAATTTTAAACTCAACTCAATACATTACGTTTAAACAAATGTAAAAGTAAACCCGTATACGTACTGCAAAGTGTACACTGAACTGCTGTCTCCTGCAGTGCTAGAATGTAAAATACCGATGTTACCCCTATATATACACGCACTGTACTATATACTGTAATGTCGTTTTCTTTGGTATAAGCAGGGTAAATACAGTAATAAAAATACAGGGCTTTAAGGAGAACATAATGACAATCACAAGAACAGCTCCTCGCAGGAAACTGTTCTGATGCAGGAACGCTGGACTGCATCTATCAGAGATGCGTCACAGGGCAGCAGTCAATATACGTTTGCTTTGTGTTCGAAAGTACTAAAAAAATGCATAGTTATTTTATATGGAAATTTAGCTGAATTTACGTTAATGTTTGTTACCAAATTAGTAAATTATATTTTTCTTAATTATTTAGCACTAAAATGCATTAAACATTTTTTTTTGTGTGTGAGTGTGTGTGTGTATATATAGCCGCAAAAAGGCAAAAAAAATGCAGAGGATATTTGTGGTTTCCTCAAATTTGTGGGGGTTTATGCAAACTATTATTAGTGAGGTTCCAAGAAAAAAAATCCATGAACAACTGAAGCCACAAACACACGACTTCACGGAGGAACACTGTACTGCTGTCCTGAAGGCTCAGCAGTTTGGGGGTTCCTTCTCAAAACACACTCACTAAATCTGGAGATGAACAGGTGAGTGGAACCAGGTGTGTTTGAGAAGGTAAATCAGAAGCCATATCACCCCCTAAACTTTAGAGTGTATTACACTCTGTTAGAATGACCATGTGGATCATTATACTGGGGTCTCAAGGGTCTGGTGCCCAGTAGTTTGGTGGTTCCTCCTCATACACTCTCACTAAATTTGGTGATGTACGGGTGAGGTGACCCAGGTGTGTTTGGACACTAACCCTGACCACAGGCCCCCACTGTTTCAGAGCATTACAGATTTCTTTTTAAATTAAACAGAAAAAGTCATTTCACCCACTAGGCTTCACAGAGTGTATTACGGTCAAAATGACTGTGTGGATCATACGAACATTATTGTGTGTTTTTTTATAGCAGTTAACTATAACTCTTATTCTGGACTACTGAAGTGCATCATCGGTGCTTTAAGATGAAAATGCAGATGGAGTAAACACACCCTCCGTTTGGCAGCAGGCCGATGATGGACGTGAGAAAAACAAGGAGTCCCACACCAGTGAATGCCAGCGTGACCCTGCAGGACACAAACCAGGACTGAAAAATTCATATTTAATCATATCACGTTATGCATACCTATACACAGTAATGTTAAACTGTATGTGATGTATGAAGTTTGCAGGAACAGTTATAGACCCAATCAAAATATTCGTCCTTTACTTTAGAACTGGAGCTACCAGGCTACCAAAGTCGAGCTCTTCATTTAGGACACATTATGCACTTTGCAGCCTGTTGTAGTAAAACATTTGTTCCCATTACTTTCATTTAATCTGCTCAACATGCCAAAGATAAGACAGTTTGACAGAAATAAAATAGCATTTTTACTCCAACAAGAAGATTCAAAGCAAAATATAAAGAAATAAGGTGTGTCATATATATATACATATATATAAGTTTTTTGTACAGTACTGCACATCATGATACCATGTGTATTGAACCTTTTAGGTAAAGACACACAAAACACTGCTCATCATCTGAAAAGGCATAACTACACTGCATGGTATATAGCTGCCTGGAGCGCTCAGGGGAGAAACATCAGACTAACAGTGGTGGTGAGTAATTCATTAAACCTGCCGCCATTTCACGGTGGTGGCAGCCAATAAGATGCCTGTTCTTTATCGCATCTACTCAGCAAATTAATGGGCTTAAAGATTTACCACATAAAAAAAAAAAAACCCTCAAAAATATGAACCTTTCACTACAATGTTCCCCTCACCACACCCTACCTAAGTGGCAACCTGATGCCACTCAACTGTGTTCGACCAATCCCAGTGTAAGAGTAGGCTGCCCCTCTACTTCAGTGTATCCCATCCCAGTCTACCTTCAAAGCAAGGTGCCACAATTAAGACACCCACTTCACTCAATTGTACAGAGGGGCATCAAAATGAAGAAGAAGAAGATTCTTTATTTATCACATGCATAGTCATACAAGTACAACACACAGTGAAATGATTTCTCTGCATTTAACCCATTCACCAAATGAGCAGTGTGTGGGGACGGTACGTTGCTCAAAGGTACCTCAGCCGTGACACTAACAGTTGGGATTTGAACCCCAATCCTCTGATTGCAGGGCCAATGCACTAGCCACTAGGCCGTCCAGCTGCCTTCTTTGTGAACAATGCCCTGCGGAACCGGATGATGAATGCCACTCAACTCCAGGCACATTTAAGGGAGGTGACAGGCATTCGTCAGCCCATTCGAAATCATTTACATCAGCGTGGTCTGCGTGCTAGACGACCTGCAAGGGTAGCTGACCACACCACCAGGCACAGGCGTTATCATCTTGCAAGGGCTAGAGAGCATATACATTGGACGAGGGACCAGTGGGCCTCGGTGCTGTTCTCTGATGAAAGTCGATTCACGTTGAGCAGTAATGATGACCGCCAACGATATTGGAGACGTCAAGGAGAGCGCTATGCATCAGCCTTTGGTGGTGGTGTTAGTGTGAGCAGGTGTGTTTAGTCAATACAGAACTGCCCTATACTTTGTGAATGGTACAGTGACCATACTACCTGAATAAAATCATTAATCCAGTCATTGTGCCCCTGCATGAACACCACAGGCCTAATTTCATCTCCATGGATGACAATGCTCCTGCTCATTGAGGTCGCATCATTAGGGAACGGCTGCTGGAGACTGGGGTACCTTGAATGGAGTGGCCTGCACTTTCTCCAGAACTGAATCCCATAGCAAACCTATGGAATCAGCTGAGTCGCCATGTAGAGGTTCGTAACTCTGTACCCCAGAACCTCAATGACCTGAGGGCCGCCCTTCAAGAAGAGTGGGATGCCATGCCTCAGCAGCCAATAAATCAACTTGTGAACAGCAATAAGTAAACTTGTGAACGTCATTGTCAAGCTGTAATTGATACTCAAGGGCACATGATACGTTACTGAGACATTGACATTTTTGTTGTTTACTCACCACTGTTGTTGGCTTTTGTTTCAATAAATCGTTTGTGATGAGGAAATCACCATTGCATGCTTCTACTTAAATAAATGCCCTACTTTCATGATATATCACTGCAGTGTGAACTTTGTTTTCCATAAATTTCACCCAAAAGCCAAATATCCCTAACTTTTTGTGAATAGTGTGTGTATATAAATAAATAAATAAACTATATATATACACACACACGCACACACACACACACACAGAGACACACACTTAGATCTTATAACAAACATTTAAGTAAATCCATGCACCAATACTTACCTTCTCTGTAATCATGTCATACAGCATTGTTATTATTCTCACACGAAGAGCATCACCCCCTTCTACGTGGAATAGCTCACCAAGAACTTGAAGTCCTCCAATCTTCACAAAATGACTTTGAGCAAATGGGAAGTGATACAACAAACACGCCAATGCAAACAATGCCTGGCAAAAAAGTTCAAAACATAAATACGTATTAATAGGCTTTTTTAGCTTAATAATTGAATATAGCCTCAAATAGGAATACATGGGGTCCAAGCATTAATCAGCTTAATAAGGCCTGATACAGTGCCACCAGATAGTACTAACACTCCTTCACTTCTTATGTTACAGATTTATTCTAAAATAGACTGGAGTATTTTTTTTTTTTTTTTTAATCTACACAAAAGGTCCATAATGGCAACATGAAAATATGCTTAAAGACATTTTCTTAAATGTACAAAAAATGTAAACATCTATTGCTATAACATTCAAAATTGAGCTCAGGTGCATCTGATTTCCACTGATGATCGTTGAGATGTTTCTACAACTTGATTGGAGTCCACCTATGGTAAATTCAGTGGACTGAACATGATTTGCAATGGCAGACACTTGTCTATATAAGGTCTCACAGTTGACTGTGCATATCAGAGCAGAAACCAAGAAATGAAGTCCAGTGAATTGTTTCTAGACCTCAGAGACTTGGGATCTGAGGGTAAGGGAAAAAACGTTTAAAAAATTCAAGGTACCGAAAAGCACTGTGGTCTTCATTATTTGGAAATGGAAGATGTTTAGAAACACCAGGACTCTCCCTAGATTTGGCCACAAGACCAAACTGAGTGATGGGGAAGTGAGGGGAAGAAGGGCCTTGGTCGGAAAGGTGACCAATAACCCAATGGTCACTAAGGTGGAGCTCCAGCGATCCTTTGTGGAGACAGGAGAACCATCCAGAAGGTCAGCTAAGCTAAGCTAAGGCATTCCACCAATCAGGCCTTTATAGTAGAGTGGCTAAAAGGAAACCACTCCCTCAGTAAACGGCACATGGCAGCCCGCTTGGAATTTGCCAAAAAGCATATTAAGGATTTGCAGACTGTAAGAAGCAAAATCATCTGGACTGATGAATCCAAATGAGAACTTTTTGGCCTGAACTCCAAGTGTCATGTCTGGACAAAAAGAGGCACTGCTAACACCATCCCTACTGTGAAGCATAGTGATGGCAGATTGAAAGGATCTGCAGGGGAGGAATGAGAGAAAATCCTCCAAAACAATTGTGCACATCTATCTAAGAAGTTGTGTTTGTCTCGTCATTATGGGGTACTGTGTGTAGACCTTTGAGGAAAAACTATACTCAAATCTATTTTACAAAAGTCTGTAACAGAACAAAATGTGAACAATAAACAATTAAAAACTTACAAATGAAAATTTCTGTAATTAAAAAATAAATAAATAAATACATACATACATACATACATACATACATACATCAGGGATCAATATAGCCACGCTTCTTTTCAATAACAGTAATAAGCCTTCCATTCATGGAATCTGTCAGTTTCTTGATCTGTTTATGATCATTTTTTTGTGCTGCAACTAGAGCTTCCCAGACACTGTTCAGAGAGGTGTACTGTTTTCCACCCCCGTAAATCTCCCATGTAAGAAGGGCCTGCAAGTTCTCAATTGGGTTTAGGTCAGGTTAGGTAAGGGGGCCATGGCATTATTCTTTCATCTTTTAGGCCTTTATTGGCTAGCCATGCATTGGAGTAATTCAATGCATGTGATTTCTTGCATGTGATTTGAGCGCCAAAAGCAGAACTAATGCGACGCACTCCAACACTGTAGCAGTGTTTGTGCCCAAGAAAGGTCTTGCTACATCTGTAATGTGGAATTGGTTCGGTTTTGTGCCGTCGGACACAGACCAAACGAGTCCTATGTCCGACAGCTTAAGCAGCGCAGCCACTTAGCGTCCTCTGGACTGGCCGACTTTCTGCAGTGCTAGCGTTAGCCATGTTTGCTAGTGGTGTCGTTTCAGAAGCCATGCAGAACGGCCGGTACTGTTACTGTACTTTAACACCGACTTGCAGATTGCGTAGGTCACCGCGTTGTTTGTGTGGTCTAGAGTGAAATATTTCCACACATGTGATGTGTGTCTGTATTCCCCTATACGCACCTATACCACCCTTTTTATGAAGGGACTATAGTAATTGGTTAAGTCAAGGAACATGTGCCATATCCCCCAGCTCTAAAACAGCTTGGAGTGGGAATATATGCATGTAAATTATAATATAATATTTATGCACACAGTATATGCAGCAAGTTGTGATGTACTCTGTTCTGACACATATCACGACCGGAATTAGCTTTTTAAGCAGCTTGTTTTACAGTAGCTCTTCTAGGTGATCACCCATTGTCCTTCCTTGAACCACTTTTGGTACGTAACTGCATACAAGGAACATCCCATAAGCCTAGCCATTATATATTTATATTACATTTATGGCATTTAGCAGACACTTCTATCCAAAGTGATTTCCATTCCCTAACTACAGGGGACAGTCTCTCTGAAGCAACTCAGGAACCCACTGGTAGTATGCTGAAGGTAGGATGCGAACACATGACCTCTTGGTCCAGAGGCAAGTATCCTACCCACTAGGCCACCACCACCCCAATATAACCTAACCTCCCCTTACCAGCGACGGCCTTGGCCGATAAACAACTTCCTACGGAGAACAAGATAACGAGACGCTCTGAATTCCTTCTCCCTGTTCCAAGAACACCTGCTGTGGACTGGCGACTGTGTCTCGGTCTGGAACTCAGACGTAGGGCACTCTCTCAGCCTTACACATCATACACACACACACTCGCACACATACATGCATGCATAGCTCCAGATATACAATCACAGCACCTTCCCGCATCCCACGCCTTCGGTGCTTTACCCCCTGTGTGGGTAGGTAGGTCCGTATCAGCGCTTTTATTAGCTGCAGGTCCGGATGGCTGTTGCCTACACTGGACTACCTCCACATCCCCTCTCCCCTATTCCGTGTTGCTAGTCATGTCTTAATAATCATGTGTTTATGTGCTTGTTGCTGAGGTGTTTTTTTTCTGCTCTCACACTGCCCTACTTGTGGG
>JBBJLS010098060.1:0-20829 GCA_037577275.1 Bryconaethiops microstoma | reverse complement strand
CGCACATACATACACACACACACGCACGCAAGCACATACACACACACACACACACACACACACACACACACACACACACACACAGACAGACACACAGGGCCTCTACATTAGATGTGGAATGCTGGCTTGAATATGCTAACCTACAGAGGCGCACAGAACAGTACTGTAAATTAACCACACACATGCCTCAGATCCAAGCACAGATAGCACATACACACACACACACACACACACACACACACACACACACACACACACAAACACACTCTCACTGTATCTCATCACACATGCTCACCATTCACAGTGGAACGGAAAATGGACAGAATGAAGGGGGAAAAAACATTCACAACCAAGAATAAACAACAACAGTATCTACCAGATCCAATCTTCCTCAATTTAGCCTCAGCACTACCAGCCGGGGCAGGCCGCAGCAATCACTGAACGTGGCCTGAGGCCTCTGGGAACTGAATCAGTGGCAGTCTCAGTTGTAAACATGTTCTCTTTCTCCCCTCACCCACCCCCCCAACTCCAACACTATCTCTTCATCTTGATTCCTCTCCCATGTCTAATCATGGCCTGTGATTACTGTGTATCTCACTTCTTCTGTTCTCTTCCCCCATTTATCTGAGCTGACGGCCTGCGTTGCATGAAACGGCCTCCGACGCTGGAGAAGCAGTGACATGAGCAGGCCTCCATCTCCTCCTCATCACTATCACAGCCTCCTCTCATGTGGTGCCAGAACCCCGCCGCCCGGTACGACATTCACCGGGCCAGATTTGCTTTTTAAAGGGCACCACACCTGCAAGCTCTTACCCAGGAAACAGGACCCAGATAAGGCTCAAAGCCTCTAATATCTTCCACTCCAACCACCCCCCCACACAGTCAGCTCTTTCCAGTCCTATCTCCTCTCACTGTCAGCCAACTGAACCCCCCCAACCCAAAACATTTTGTTTTTCAAAGTACTCACATTTTCCAGTCCTCTCCTCCCTCCCTCCCTGGCCCGTGGGTCTGCCGGAGCAGATGTGTCCAGGGCCTCCCACGAGAAAGCACAGGGCTCTGCAGGGCTGAGGCTGCTTTAACAGGGGATGTGCTTCACCGGTATGGAATTTGCTCAGCCAGCTTAGCCTGGCTCCACCAGGGCCACTCATCCTACTAAATTACACATCACCTCTTCTCCATGCTCTTCTTTAACCTGTGATCCTCAGCGCACGGTGCCAAACAGCATCTGCTGTGGTTAGAGGTTCAAGGTTCAAGGTTATTTTATAGTCATTGGCAGCTGTGAACATGTGCATGGTGTGATGAAACGTTTCTCCACAGACCACCGAGCAACATATAGCAACATTCAACATTCAACAGAGTGCAAGTTATAAATAGACACAACAATTGTAACGGCAAGGTGTGTAACAGAATAGTGTGGACACTATGTAAACCTTCCAGAATTATTAGTGCTACACCATGAGTGTGATTATTGCACAGGAGGCAGTTAGCAGCACTGAGTGAAGTGCAGGGAATTACAGAAACAATATAATAATATACATTATAGCAATGTGACAGTAGTGTGAACGGGATGTGGAGACAGACATGCCTTTGTGTTAGTACGATGGATTGCTAGTGGTCCAAACACCGCTGGCGCTGGAAGCATATTCATTACTTTCCCTAAGTTCCGATTTACTCCAATAAGCCCAAGATGTATTACTGGGTTACTAATTTTATAACTTTTTATTGAGTAACTATAACAAATTACTCATTAACTAATTTGAAACTACTATGAGCAAAGAGCTGAACTGTGGACCCACGTATAAGCTTATGAGGTTGAAGAGTTAAATAAGATTTCTTAGAATCAACCTGCCACTGACAGCCGTCTGTGAGTTAGGTCCCCAGGTCATTCTTCTTCCAAGGTCCATTTGGTGATTTCAACTCACCAAACTTATCTCAACTGGCCCCTGAACCACAGGGCTTTATTTGAGCTTTTTTCCTTGCATGTGTAGAGTAGTGCTCCAAAAATAGTGTCCCACTAAGTCGAGGGATCACTGAATGAGCTGCTGCTAATTAGTATGGCTTGAGAACAGCAGCAATCAATCAAGTGCAACCTCAAGAGAAAAGTGCATATTGATGCTACATAGGGATGTAATAGTAAACACCATGAACTGATAAGTGGAAGATTCTCTTGTGTGCAATATTTCTCTTGTGTGTAAAATTTCTGGAGCAACATGTACAAATTATTGGGGTGAAATATTACTGTTTGCGATGTGCAATTTGTCCGGTGCATTATTACTGCTTTGGAGCATTTTTACTGTTTATGGTGCATTATTACTGCTTTGGAGCATTTTTACTGTTTATGGTGCATTATTACCTTTTTGAAGCATTATTGCTGTTTATGGTGCATGATTACTGTTTTGGAGCATTTTTACTGTTTATAGTGCTTTATTACTGTTTTAGAGCATTATTACTGTTTATGGTGCATTATTACTGTTTTGGAGCATTATTACTGTTTATGATGCATTATTGCTGTTTTGGAGCATTTTACTGTTTATGGTGCTTTATTATTGTTTTGGAGCGTTTTTATTGTCTATGGTGCATTATTACTGTTTTGGAGCATTATTACTGTTTATGGTGCATTATTACTGTTTTGGAGCATTATTACTGTTTATGGTGCATTTTTACCGTTTATGGTGCATTATTACTGTTTTGCAGCATTATTACTGTTTTGGAACATTTTCACTGTTTAAGGTGCATTATTACTGTTTCAGAGCATTTTTACTGTTTATGGTACATTTTTACTGTTTCAGAGCATTTTTACTGTTTACGGTACATCTTTACTGTTTTGGAGCATTTTTACTGTTTATGGTACATTTTTACCGTTTCAGAGCATTTTTACTGTTTATGGTACATTTTTACCGTTTCAAAGCATTTTTATTGTTTATGGTACATTTTTACTGTCTGTATTTTGTCAATACCTGCTGCTACCAAACAACTGGGGACACTCCAATGTGTACTTGTATATGTATCCTATAGGTACACACATATACATACATATATCCAATGTGTAAATACATACATATATGTATATAGCTTTATATATACATGTTTATATATTTGCATACACAAATGTCTATATTTATATGTTCGTTTTATGTGTATAGTGTATTTTTTATAGTATACTGCTGGGTTGTTTAGCTTTTATTCTATTGTTTTGCTGTTCTTACCTCTGTGCTTTCCAGTTTCTCTACTTTCCCACTTGTGGGACTAATAATGGTTTATCTTATCTTATCTTATCTTATTTTTGTATCATGACTAGTGTTTAGTATTTTGTTGGTATACAGTCGCTGTTGCTATGCACAGCTTGTCAGCAACCATACACCAGCTCTTATGGGATGCAGTCAGAAATGACACACCTACAGGATGGGTGCACACAGGGGTAGGCAATGTGGCAAAAATCTCGATTCACCATAAGTATCATGACTTTTTTAACCAGTTATTCATATCCTGTACTGTCAATATTTACTACGCTTGTCAATATTGATTATATTGATAATCGAATAAAGATTATTTTTCGATTGATCAAGTAATTGTTTTGTTTTCTTGAACCCAACAGAATTCTACAATGCTCTTTGGTATTCTTGACACTTTTCAGACCTTTTCATGTCCTTATAACTGGTTTAAAATAAAAGTTTCTTTCATAAAACAGGGAAGACGATACTGAAATTGCAATAGGCACTGCAATTATAATGTTTTAAATATAAATTATAAAAATAAAATTGATACAAACTATAACAACAAGGATCTTTAGCATAATAATTTTCTGATTTTAACTTGATAGCCTGCTACACCATAAAAAAATCACCTTTACCACCATGTAGTTCAAGCCAAAGGCTCCACCTGTAGCGTAAGCATTCCAGCTTCAATTCCACAGGCCTCCCCATTTTTTAAAAAGACTGAAACTAAAGCTATTAGAGACAAACAGCATTCAAACAAAGAGAAGTAGCGAAATACAACCTCTACAATATCTGGTCAGTGTACTTGAGAGGCTAAGAATCAAGTGGAAAACACAGAATGAACAGGCCAGACATCAAAGCAAACCATCAAATGATTTTTGAGAATGGAGTAATGGTGACAGCACTAATATCCACAATACATTGAGAAAAGACTGAAAAAAGAGACCATTTATCTTGATAATGATTATCAATGATAAAAAACTTTATTGCCCACCCCTAGATGTACCTGATTAAATGATCACTCGAATCATGAAGGCAATGAAGTTTGAACATTTTGAGGCTGGTTTTCTGGCTCAGGCCGAATCCAGGACTGAATTTCCTGCCGCTGAGAGTCTTCACAGTCATTCACAGCTGAGGGGACTTTTTAGTCCTGCGCTGTGTGACCTGTGTCCAAGAGAGCCACAAAACGACTTTTCAGCATCGCTGCTTTCTCAGGAGTCAGGGCTGACTGGCAGGTAAACAGAAGTGTGTACAGAAATGCATAGTTATTCTGATTCCAGGTAAGTTGCAGCCTGGTGGAATTTCAGACAGCTGTCCTTCTCTAACCACTCAATAATAAATGATGGCCATGACACTCTACACTACCTCTCAGAATCGGTTATTGAGCTTAGAGCGAGAGAGAGAGAGCGAGAGAGAGAGAGAGAGAGAGAGAGCTGTACTTGTAATTGAGACTGGCGTGTGAGAGAGAAAATGAGAGAGAACACACCTAAAGGTACACCCCTGAGAGAGGTAACACTTTGATGATTTATTAAAACCCAGCTCAGGTGTAGCTCAAGTGAACACTCTCTTGGTTCCCTGAGTTGGAGCAGCTGCTTGTTCAGACGGTCAGCCTGATCTTCGAGGGTTTTCTCTCCACGTTTCTGTAGCCTGCAGATCTGCTATCAGCATTTCCTGCTATTTGTGGCACTATGGGGACGCAGCTGGAAAGTTCTCTGTCCTTCCCTCTGCTTTTGTGCTTTCTCCTCATTCTGGGACACGGTAAGGAGCCATAATGGAAGAAAATGTGAAGCCTCGTTGGATGTGGTATAGTCTGTTTTATTATAGACAGCGGTGAATAAAATATACAGTTCAGAGACTTTTCAAGTGCGTAACCTCGAATGCCGTGGAGGAAACTGTCTTTATTCTCTGGCTGGTGGTGGAAGCAAGTTGGGTTCAGCTGAGATAGGCTTCTAAGGGAATCAAGCAGCCATGCTCTTATAGGTTTTAGGGTTTAGCATGAGCACTTAGACTTTGAAATCATCTCAAATCAAGATTACAGACCTTACAGGGAACTAGGTAACATTCATTCCACCCAAAGACCTTCCAAGTGTATTCAAAGCAGATAAGATGCTGGAAAAAAAAAAAAATCTTTGAAGTCCATCAGCTGACATCAAAGATGGCACTTTCAACTGTCGGCTCTGGAAGATTTCCTAAGTTGGAAGATCGTACGAATCTATTTCATCTGGGCTACTTACCATGTACTGCAGGTGCAATTCCAGACTGTAGTCCATCTGCTTCTCTGCATGATTTGGTGCCCTGTCCCTCATCCTTCAATGATCAGGACACCCACAGGATCGTCAGTGTGCAGGTTTTATTTGGGTTCTTGTTTAACTGTCAGCACAGCAATGACACTGACATGCTAGACTCATGCACAGCAGTGTTGTTGGAGTGTTTGACAGAGGAGAACCCTCAGAGGTCCTTCAGAGGAGACCTAATGATTTCTGGAAGCCCATCATTTAACGTCTCTGTGTTATATTCTTGAAACGCCAAGTGGAAAATTAACCAGTCAAACTCTGTGGTATCAATTTGTGCAAACTCTGGTGGACCATTAAGGTGTATGTGTTCAATATAGAGGGAAGTAAGCGTACACAGTGTTTAAAATGCAACCCTGCTGTGTACGATCCAGATGTGTTGGTGCAACACATACTAACACTACCATGTCAATGTGATGCCATGATGAGAATGTTTCACTCAAACAATTTCTGTTTAGTGGTGATCCTGTGGCAGTCCTGACCACCGATGAATGGAATTACGGAACGGAACAAAAGATGCAGAGAAACAGATGGATTATGGCCTGTAATTTTAAACTACAAAGACAGAGGCACGAGCCTGGAACACGTGCTGACAGAATGTTTACCAAAAGAATAACACTGCTTAAACACTCGGGATCAGATATACATGTGTGAGAAGACACGGAGCAGAATATGCAGTTATGCAGTTTAGCCGGAGTGGAATTGCACCTCTGTAGAACGCTTTGGTGGGAAAGAACTTCATTTATTAGCACCACTCTCTCTTCATCACTGAATTTTCTGTGTCTGTTTTGCCTCAAACTTGTTTTTTAAACCCAGCGCCTAACTAGCAAGCAGAGTGTAGGCAAGACTAAATATAGTTTGTGTAACTGAATGCAGTCTTAGTAAACTGAACATTAAATGAGGCACATTGTGATAACATAGATAAAGTATACGTATATCTGGCCCTGGGTATAGATGTGAGGAGCCCGGTCTCACGAGTTTTCGTGAAGCCATCACGATATTGAATGTAATCAAAATATGTGCTGCTAGGACAACGCTTCTCTACCCTATATATTTTAATGCACAGTGCTTAACACCGAAAGTATCAGCGGTAACTGGTGACTGAGGGACAGTAGGAGAGAAATACTGAGTTGATTCCTTATTGTTTTTCTTTGCAAAGCGGTTGAAACAGGTTGAAATGCCGTGAGAGGGGGAAAGTCGCTAACCCTAACCCTAACAGTCACCAGTGAGTGCAGATACTGGCAGTGTTACGCAGTGCGCATTAAAGTACACGGGGTAGAGAATCGTTGTCCTAGCACGAAAAAGTGAAGCGCTCTCCTAGCATGACTATAAGCCCTAAAGCGTGACGCAGCACGTATTCTGATTACATTGTATATCGTGATGGCTGCACGACAATCGTGAGATCAGGTTGATACGTAGTGGGTGTAACTAATCAAGTGAGTACTGAATGAGTTATACTAACTTAAATCAACGTAAACCCAGTAAACTAAAATTATTATTATTATTACTCATGTGTTTTCATGTGTTCCCAAAAGTATTGGCACGCCTGACCATTAGGGACTTTAATGATGTTTTCTTCCTTTTTCTGCTGTGCTGGGTCTTTATTATTAGGCCTGGAGATTCCTGACCCAGAACACATCGCCTACATCCACCAGCAAATGGAGGCTGAGGTAAACGGCACCGTGTCCCTGCGCTGCGGGGCCTCCATGCCCACCCTCTTCATCTGGGTGTTCTCTAACGGCTCAGACAACAGCGAGGCCATCGCCTACAACTACGGCCTGGGGCCTAAGACTCTGGCACTGGCCAGCACCCTAGGGGACGCCTCCCTGACCACCAACTCGTCCACCCTGCTCCTGGAGGGAGTGCGGGCTGAGGCGGGCGGCCTTTACACCTGCCAGGCTCTTTATGACAGAGAAGAAGGGCCCAGAGTTACGTTCTACTACACACAGCTGAGCCTTCGGGGCCACCAGAAAACCAGGAAATCAGCTTCTACAGCGAATGCCTGAAGAACACCGTGCTCTGATCTACAAAACAATGAGAAACAGTCTGCAGTGTACCTAACTTTGCTGTCTACACTTTACATTGTGTTAACATTTCTGATGAAGTTTACTCAAATCTGCTCACATTACCAGACCCTGAAGAACAGGTTTTAGATATAAAACGTGTTGGTGACAGCAGCAATACATGTCTGTCAATAAATACCAGTTTTCTGCTGTTTGTTTGTCTGTACGATGTTATTAAACATGTTTCTGGTGCTTTTTATTGCTGTCCTCGCCGTAGACCTCCCGAAGACTGCTGACTGATCTTCCTCCCTCTCTGATCCACATTTGAGGCACACATCTTCTCTTTTTGATGAGCTAATTTTCACTGTTTCAAATTTATAAGGCCTAGCCACAGTTATGACAGTCTGGCGAATTATGAGTTTATGCAGTGAAATAATTCTTCAGAGTGAAAAAGCAAGCCTGTAGAGAATGTGAAATGGGCTTGTCTCGAGTAGTCCAGACATAAATCACTGCATTTGTGCTTCAATGTGTTGGAGCTGCTCAAGTAAGACCGAAGGCTCCAAGCTCACCCTAAAAGCACTGCTGGTTCTTTTCATGGATTGGAATTCAGCTTTGCTCTGGCCATCATTATCTGTCTGGAAAATGACAGACTGTGCTGCTATTGTGGTCCTTCCAATTGGATAAGTGAGGTTACAAAACGCTGAAAAACAAATGCGTTCTTGCGGTCAGGTACACTCATTCCTCAATCAAACTCAGCAGCTTTTAGTTGTTGTTATCGTTATTAATCTGTTAAATGACTAAACCTATTGTTCTGCTCTTAATTTTACCACTTATTATTCAAGAATGCCTATAAATTATTATTTTGTCCATCCATTATCCACTTATCCAGATCAGGGGTGCTGGAGCTGAAAGGCAGAAAAACACCCAGAGCAAACACACAAATACATCCACGCGGTCATAGCCAGGGCCAATGTGGCATCTCCAGTTCACCTGTAGGACTGTGGGAAGAAACCAGAGCTCCCAGTGGAAATAAAAAGCAGACCCAGGGAGAACATACACGATATGGACAAAAGTATTGGGATGCCTGACTATTACACCAACAGGGACTTTAATAACACTGCTTTCGAATACATAGACAAATACACAGCTATAACAGCTTCTGTTCTTCTTGGAAGACGTTCCACAAGATTTTGGAGTTTCTGTAGAGCATTTCTGAGGTCAGACACTGATGTTGGACGAGAAGGTCTGGATCACAATCTCCGTTCCAGTTCATCCCAAGGGTGCTGGATGGGGTTGAGGTCAGGACTCTGTGTGGCCAGTCAAGTTCTTCCACACTGAACTCCTCCAGCACGTCTTTATGGAGCTGCTTTGTGCACTGAGACACAGTCATGCTGGAACAGAAAAGGTTCTTCCCCAAACTGGGTCCACAAAGTTGGAAGCATGGCATCGTCCAACATATCTTGGTCTACTGAAGCCTTAAAATTGGCCTTCACTGGAAGTAAGGGGCCTAATCCAAACCCTGAAAAAAGTGGTGTGTCCCTATATTTTGTCCAAATAGTGTATAAGCTCCAACCAGAAATGTCCCTCGACTGCCCCAACCAGAAATCGAACCCAGGACCCTCATGCTGTGAGACAACAGTTCTTTGCACTCTATTACACCCTAAAGACTATTGCAGCACCACTCTAGAATGTGAGCGTGTCTGTATGCAGCAGATATAATGATGGTTAATATTTCCTTTATGCCAGAGTGTCTCTTTAATGTAGCATGTGTGAAATGAAACAACAATGAAATGCGAAATGAAATCCAGAGCACATAATCGAATGAAATGTTTTTGCCTAAGCTTATATCTAATAATTCACCTCTTGGTGCTGACACACACACACACCCACACACACACACACACACACACACACACACACACACACACACACGCACTCAGAAAGAATCGGTCGGCATTTAAGGTTTTTCCAGGGGTCGAATGAGGTAACAGCTGGTCTGTCAGCAAGTCTCGACAGCTTGTCATCATGGGCCTAATTATGATCTCTAATTCCAACATGCGTGAAAGAATAGCAGTCCAGCTCGTCCTGCAGAAAGAAAGAGCTTTCATATTCAGCTCATTTGCTGGAGCCTGGCCACACGCCCAGTGCAAAACTTCACATTGACTCAGATGCATAGTGCTAGTCTCTATCAAATAATGACATCAGCAAATTAAAGTCATTCATTCATGTTCATGTCCTTGGTATGGCCCTAGAGACAGAAACTTGATGCTGTACATACATTTCCTGCTGCATGTGGAGATCATGGTAAAATAGAAGGCTAGAGTTGATTCGTACTGCACTGAATATGGGCCTAAAATTTGTCTAAAATAATACATCTGGTGGAGAAGAGCGAGGCTCCATGTGGTTCTGTGACCTCCGTGACCTCTTGCAGAACGGATTAGACAGTCAACAGTAACAAAAGTGAACCAAGGAGGTTGGTTGACTTTCAAAAAGAAAATATGTTAACAATAAATGTTAACATTTTTTTAACTGTTTGAGATTTTACATGGCCGCTAAAGCTTATAAGTTTCATATGACATTTTAATAAAACATATTTCGCCTTGTATGCTGCAATTTTACAGTGTCTTCATAAAGAGCCCTGGCATAGAGCTGCTGGCACTATTTTCTATTGGTAAAAATAGACTGAAACCCGGTTCAGTTAGTATTCCTATAAGTAGAACTTCCAGAAGGTCTAGAGTGCAGTAAATGTTGTTCTTGTCCTGTTGTATTGTTGCTTTTGTGTTTTTTCCTACACACTCTTTTGTCCTGCACTAATGGTCTTGTGTAGCTCCATGGTCCTGATGGCATGCTGTTTTGTTTCATTTTGGCCATATACTGTGTGTATATGGCCAAAATGACAAAAAAAAAAACCTAACTTGACTTGAGCGTTAGTTTTTCCTCATAAAATTTCCACCCTTGTAAATTTTTATTGGATTTATTTGACTCTATATTGTATATTGTTCTTGTCTCTGTGTCTCTGTGTCTCTGTGCGTCTGTGCAGTAGTAACATAAGCAGTTTCCTCTGGGATCAATAAAGATTTCTGATTCTGATTCTGATTTCACTGTCATTTCCTAATTATGTTCGCAGTTAATCTGATATGTTGGAAAAGTTAGCTCGGCTGCATCGACTCAGATACTATAAGGAAAAAAATCCTGTCCAGAGAATTGTCCACTGGACGTTTCAAGATTTTGACCCATTTGTTTATGTTGAAATGAGGGAATTACCACTAGGGGTGGCTTGATACCACTTTTTCATGTCTGATACAGACGTTATCTCGAGTATTTGACGGTACCGATACCAATTTGACACTGTCTTGACATTTATCTCGAGGTTCTGCACCCATATTTGTCCATTATGGAATTCCACATACATGATTGAGTCACTAGTGGCTTTTTGTCAGACATTTTATACTACATTTGGCTGCAGGAGCCTGTATTTTAATTCCTACATAGTGCACTGACAGTAGGGAGCCTTTGAGACAGACTAGCTGCTCATCTGTGTTTTTTGTGTCTTCATCTAAATATCTTTCTGTATATTATGTTGCATTTACATGACAGTTCTGTCTTTTTCATGATTTCCAATCCAGTGATGTTTTGGTTGTTTTGGACCAATATAAATACAAAGTTTTGGATCAGCACACCCCTAATCAATGCAATACTTTAATTACAACAAGTAAGAGGATTCTACAAAATAAAACTGCATTGGATAAATACGGCAGGCTGCAGAATGAATGATGACTGTTGTGTATCTTGATTGATAAGATATAATCGAGATGCAGAACAGTCATCATTCATTCTGCAGCCTGTTATGCTCTGTGTAAATATTGATTGCTAGGATTCACAAGATGAGCTGGTATTTTAAAATCTAGACCCATGTGGCACCTGTTCATGTTTGATACTTCAGTGTTAAGTGTGTGTCACATGTTTTCGGACATTAATAGAGGGGATTTGGTAGGGTGTAATTAAACTGAGCCCATTCAACGATTTATTTACTTGAGTGAAACAAGGCCGTTTGAGACCAGAAGCCCTGCACTGGTTCGGGGCGTGCTGGGAGACAGCAGGACAATGGGGGGCGGGGAGAGGAGAGCAGAGGGCGCTAACAGGTCCCTCTGAAAAAGCAGCGGAGGAATTTGGGGGGCGGACAATGGACGCGCTTGTTCCCATGGTGCCTTTAATGAGGGGTTGGAGCACGGGGCAGGAGGGAGAGGCCTGGGGTTGAGAGACTGATGGGGGAAAGAGGCCGGGAGCCGCTCGAAATCATTTAGAGAATGGCACCGGCCTTATCATTCATCATCAACCAACCTGTTCCTGTCCCAACCCCACATCTCTCTCCATCTCTCTCTCATCTCATCTCATCTCTCTTTCCTGTCACAATCACTCTATTCTTCTCCAGCCTTTCTCTCTCTCTTTCTGTCTACGGCTGATTTTGCATTTGACTTCACTTGCTCGGTCACCGGACACCCAAATGAATGAATTCGGCTACATTAAGGTGCAACCATTGCTAATACAATGTTCAATCACACACACAGCTTTAATAAGTGATATAGAAAAGAGGGCCAGTGGAATGGGACGCCCAATGTTAGCCATCAGCCAGAGCAGACCATTAATTAGACATTTATTATTTTTTAAATGATGTGACATGGGTAGGAACCTGCGCATCACTCACTAAATTTTGTGCTGGAAAATCTTTCACCCGTCTTTGGCTAACACTTGAGTTTAGGGTGTACAGATGAAACAAAGTCACATTTAAAAACCCGCAATTGGCAAATGTGTTTTTAAACACTGATGATAACCAAGATATGCTCAGAAAAGCATTGTGATAACATCATTTATCACAATAACAGTACAACATCATCATACTGCCCTGTTTAAATACCCATTGCCTTATGTGTCTACTGTTTGAACTGGGCTGTTGGTGTATGAAATTATTATTTTTTTGCTTTGGAAGGGGTCCCTGTCTGAAAAAACAGTAGAGAGGTTACTTGGGTTTGCAGTGTCGTTTGTCAATCAACATCCGATGCAATCAAATTCTCCAATGTTCCAGCATTTGCTGTAAGTCCTTACCTTCTGTTACTGCAGAAACCGAGGATGAATAGGTTTTATTTTAAAGAAATATCAGATGAGCAGGTGTCTACAAACGTTTGGCCAAATAGTGTATTTAAATGGAATAAATTACTTTTTGTCAGTGTAATTGTTGCCAGTCACTATTGCTGTATACAGGCTCACACACTCAAAACAGGATACAACTAACTTCAGCCGTATGAACACGTCTGTGAAAGCACAGCATTACATTTAGGCCTTCACACTAGAGGAGTGGGGGTCCGTATGGAAAAGCTTTGAAATCTGACTGCAGGGCTCTGATCCGGCCGCCTGTTTGGATCCTGGCGGCAGCTCCTCAACAGAAGCCTGAGTACTTCCAGAGTTCAGACAGTCCAAGCAGGAGCCAGAATCCTGCAGCAGAAAAAATAAAAAACCCACTAAACCTCCTCCGTGCGGCCTGGCCCGGACTGTGCGGGGTTCGTCTCAAACTGGCAGAGGTGAACTTACTCTCTCTGTCTCTGTCTCCTCTCGCTTTTTCTCAGGCACTGAAAATAGCTGTCGGAAGTTAGTATCATGGTGGTATACGGGCGCCAGAACCACGGGGCACGCCGAGCAGTAGTCAGAGTTTAACCCCTTGGAGGGCAGGATCCTTCAGTAACTAATTAAAGGGACACTATTGTCAAAACGGAAAAAGTAACTGCGGCTACATCTGTAAACATGCTTATTTCTGTCCTACAGTGGATAACAAGATATAAAGCTTAGGGGGATTTTGGTGGAACGTTTCTATTTATTTATTTATTTGTTTGTTTATTTGTTTTTACTCTATTTTTTAAAGCTGGAAAATTAAGAAAGAACTCAGATTGCCCATTTTGATGCCAGGACGCTACATTCCCTAACGCAGTTGTTGTAACTGTCTTCAAATAGTCCTGTGCCGGAGGTAAAGTGTTCTTCCTCAGTTTGGCTTCTTTTCTTTGGCTGAAAAGGTACAAAGCTCATGTGTGGCATCCATTTTGTGCTGGAAAAAAAATCACTTTATTCCTTTATGTTGTTCTTACAAGAGTAAGATTGAGAGTGCACTGATGCTTGCTTGGTTGTGTATGTATGTATACAGCTCTGAAAAAAAAGAGGCCACTGCAAATTATTTTTAAATCAGCATCTCTCTGAGTGTGACAACCTTTCCAGTCCAGTGTCTGTTAAATTCCTGCACAAGCACCTCATTCTGCTTTATGAGGGACTGATTACTGATCACCTGAATCACATCTTATTTAATGAGGAAAAGTATAAAAACACTGCTGTAATTGACACTCTCCTCTCACAATGAGACCAGTTGGACGGTGAAACACTACTAGAAGTTCGTCAAAAGTAATTATTGCCATTTTGTTTAAGAGAGAACGAGAGATTTTTTTGAATTTTTCAAGTTCTGTAAACACTGCATCATTTCTCTTATTGTGATGTTTTGTCATTTCCTTTAAAATGATGCTTTTAAGAACAATATTTTTATTTGGAAATGAGGAGTCAGCAGTTCTTAAAAACTAAAGCAAAGCTGTTCAATACTTGCATCTATAAAAGATCAAACCTGAGAAACTGAGCATTTTTGCAGTGGTTTTTAAATTTTTTTCCAGACCTGTGTGTATATATATATATATATATATATACGTATGTATGCGTGTGTGTGTGTGTTTGTTTAGTTATTAATATGAATTATGAATAGATTAATACTAATTTCTTTTGCTAAGGAAAGTTCTTCACTGTAACTACTGTGTTTTTAATTAGCAACTGGTGGCTGGCGGAATGATACAAAAATCATTCACTACCTATAACCTCTAGGTCTCATATTATCTAACATATTATCCCATTTTACCAAAACCCACCCTAAATTGTCCATGAAACTAATCTGTATGTTATGGAAAATAGGGAGCTGAAGTGTGGACCCCCATCCAGGCTCTTCAGAGGGTTAAAGACAGACGGCGTGGGCAAAGCCTGCCTGGACCTGCTGCACCGGCAGCCACCCTTGGCACAGTTGCGGGCAGACAGGCACCAAGACCCACGCTGTGGCCTCGCAGACTACATTAGTGAAGCTCTGAGGACCCTGCCAAGCTCCATCTGACTTTTTCCATCATCTCCAGTCAGATGAGGGTTTTTACAGCAGCACTGAGCGAAATCCACCCAGCTCAAACACTAAGCACATGCTGAACGATTCTAATTACACACACAAGCTCTAAACTACTCAAGCAGCTAAGAAGTTGGAAGTGGTGTACTGTCACATGAATGAGTCTGAGCATTAGCCAGTGTATACAGTTTATGTGTGCGTTACGTGCATGACGAGTTTAGAGATGCGGGAAGATTTGGCTCATCCTGCGACATCTGTTTTGCCTCTGCTTATCTGTACAAGGCAGATTCCAGCTTACAAGGAGAGCAGCATTCCAGCATATACACCTGAAGTGCTGCAGTGGATGCATTTACAGTAGACCATCCAGGATTTCCCCCCAAACACTGCAGCAAAAATTGAATTTTACAAGCTCAGTGAACTGCGTCTCTGAAAAAGATGCCCTGATCAGCAGTGGCACACACGGACTTGGGCAGGGGCTGAGGCACTTTGTAGGGTCATTCTAGAATCATTCATAAGTGGAGTTTTTCAGTATAATGGGGGCTCCAGAGTATCAAGGCATTGGTCCTATCATCAGGACACTGCGATTCCTGGTGATTCCACAGTAATCCAAGGCTGGAAGTCCAAAAGAACGTGATTGGTCTCCATGGAAGGTAGGTAAAGAGGCATTTGGCTGATGCTCTTACACGATCATTAGTTACAGGGACAGTCCCTCTGGAGACACTGAGGGTTAAGTGTCTTACTCAAGGATACAATGGTAGAAAGTCGTGGGTTTTGAACCTACAACTTTGTGGCTATCAGGCTCACAGGCAAGTGTTTTACCCATTGAGCCACTACCACCCTGTAGGATTGCCCTCCCTTTCCCACATCAGTGGTAACCAGTATGAGTGGCTGTTAGCTTACAGAATGAGCAGTTAGTGTTCTCCTCTAAACATGTTGAGCTTCCAGTGATGTCTCAGTTGCAGCACTTCTGAAAGATGCAATGCCACTTAATGGGACTTACACTCTTGCCTTCACTCTCCCAGCACTGATAGTACTGGTCACTGGGGGAGAACCAGCTAGTGGCTATAACTGGAAGTGGTGGTCTGTACCACTATCCAAAACATGCAAATGCACAGGGCCACCTCTCGGCCACAAGTGAATGATTGAATATTCCAGTACCCACAGTGATACCTGTGTTGGTTGGATCATGTGACTGGTGGGCATTCTATTTGAGGGGGATTGAGGACCCCCATCCCAAAAAAAATATTTTGGACAAATCTATTTGTACAGCTTGTCTGTAGAACTGATTTTAATTATAAAAACATTACAATGCTTCGCAACTCCAGCACTTACTCTTCTCTGGAGGAATGAAGCTTATTAAGACAGATAGTAGGGAAATAAAGGAAAGAAGAGAAAAAGATGGAAACTGAGGGTTTCAGCACGTGATTCTTATGGAGAATAAAACAATTACTCACTGATACTTTGCTGATGCAATTTTCATCAAGGTGCAAATAAAGGTGCAACAGCCCTGAAAGTATGAGCTTTGGGTTAGAAAATAATGACACTGATGACGTGTTAAGATTCAAGCTATTCAAGGATTATTTTATTCCTCATATTAGTCCAAAACCCGACCCCAGAACATTGCTGTCCAAACTAGTGACTTCATAGTAGAAGGTAAAACGTTTTTAAGGTAAGTTAAAGTAAAAGAGTGAAAGTAAGTTAAGGTACAACTATTTTTTTCCAGATAATTTTGGAGCACTTTATTGGCCCATTTCGTATTAAATGTTCCTACATTATAAAGAACAGCTGTTTAATTTTAGATGCACATCATCAGTGATGTAACCTGGGATCACGGGGGGTTTCGGGTCTTTCAACAATCAGACCCCCTCCCCCAGGCGACACAGCTGGGGTTGATCAAGCCCCAGCTTGTGTCCAGGTAGCGCTACCCTACATGCCACAGCTCTTCTCTCTTGATCCACAGCCACCTCGATGCCACTTCTGCTGCGTTGGTGGCCGACTTAATGTCCTTTTCCTGGCTGTCCCGGCATCCTACTTCGATGGGTTGGCGTCTTACCCACCAACCATTGCCCCGGCACTCCTCCACTAGCTCAGAGTACCTGGTCCTCTTTCTCTCGTTGGTCTCCTCCATACAGTCCTCCCAATGCATGGTGAGCTCCAGAAGACATACCTGCTTTGAGGCTACTGAGGTAAGCACAATGTCTGGCCTTAGCGTTGTCTTTGCAACTGAAAGTGAAAGTGATCATTCGGTCATACGTGAACACACCACAGCACACAGTGTGAACAGCACGAAATTCTTCCTCAGCATTTAACCCATTCACCAAGTGAGGCAGGGGGCAGCCAGGAACATGGCGCCCGGGGAGCAGAGGGGACGGTACTTTGCTCAGGGTACCTCAGGGGTGCCACTAGCAGTCTTGGGAATTGACTTCTTGATTGCAGGGCGAATGCCCTAACCACTAGGCTAACACCTGCCCTAAATTTGTCCATGATGGACTGAAGTCTAGACAATGTTCTACTTCTAGCAATAGTATGTACATTGTCAAGTTCCTCTCCCACCACCAAGCCTGCTTTCGTGATTTGTTTCTTGGTGTGCTGCCACCCCAGTACATCACAGTATTAAAAATGGCACTGGTCACTACAGACTCATAGAACATGCGTTACCCTAAAAGATTGAAGTCTATGTAGGAAGTACAGCCTACTTTAACACCTCTTGTATGTAGCCACAGTCATTTGACCATTCCAACTTGTTGTCAAAGTGCACACCAAGGTATTTGTAGTCCTGAACAATCTCCACATCCATCCCTCTAATGGACTACAAAAATAGAAGAAGGTCTTGTTCCTTGGCTTCCATTATAATCAATAATTTACACCTGGTTGCTGCAGAGGACTTGCTAAGAGACAGCCAATCTAGAAACCATAAAAACATGGGTTCAAATCCTAGCCCTGACCTGGGTGGTGACCTTAGCAAAGGCAATTAGAGAAGCAACTCCACATTTTTCTTCCCCAAAATTCCCCCACGATTAAATATTTGGTATGTAAACAGTCAAGAGATTTTCAGAGTGACTTTGGCCTGGATTTCTTTACAGTTGTGTTGAATGGAACCAAACATCTCCAATACACAGATAAGCGTCTTATTGACTATCGACGTCAGTGAGTGTTTATATGGAATGTTAATGGTGGTAAAACACTGGCAAATCTGACAACAAAAAAAACTAATTTGCCTCGCGATTCTTTTCCCTCCACCATGAATGTGTTTAGTTTTAAGGACCACTTTTAACCTGTTTATTTCACACATTTTTTTATGAAGAGAGTTTCATCAGGGAGGTTCTCCTTTGCCTGCATTGCCTTGATATGTTATGCTAATATGAATTATTATTAAAACTATGCAAGTTATACGAGCACCAAGCACGAGGCGCAAATGTGATGTGGTCTGAAGCGATTAATGGAGCTTTAATGCGCCTAAAAGTCACGTGATTCAGCCTAAATCAGACCAAATACTGTAGCAGGACCCATTGAGACCTCAGGAGACCAGCCACGACAAAGTTAGGTTTGGCCTTAGCCAGACACGCTACTTCTAGATGCATTTGCATTGTTACACCGAAACTCCGACGAGGTCCAGACAGGTGTGTGAGATGCACATTCATAAACACACAAACACACAAACACACAAACCCCCCTGCAAACCCCTTGGGCGGGTAAACACTTGCCTTCACTTCGGCTGCACGGCCACTGCTGGGGGACGCCGTGACGTCATCGCCCAGAATAGTAGAAATTATGTTTTAGGATATTTATTTAGTATTTATTTATTTATGTATTTATTTTTTATATATATACACGCGACGTGATAACCCTTTATGAGCTTATTTTAATTCTGAAGTGGTTTATTATTATTCATGCAGCTACGGAACCGAACTTTGTTTTCGCCCGGACTGTAAACAAAGGTGCACGTCGTTGGCAAGCGTGGTTATGATCTTTTTTAATCCATTAAAACGTTGACATGTAATCGCGAATGGCTTTAGGTGTAATGACTAAGTGTCTATATATGTGTCTGTAGCTGTAAGTTAGCCTCCGCAACTATTTTAAGGTGGAACGAAATAATTCCGGGAATAATTCTTATTTTCTTCTGTTTATAGCGTCGTAACCCAGCTCACTTGAACCAAAAAACATTTCTTCTACACCTCAGGAGGTCGAGGTGTGTGTGTGTGTGTGTGTGTGTGTGTTGGTTTGTCTTTGCCTCAAAATGGTATTTTTTACGTGTAATTCGTGCGGAGAATCGCTGAAAAAGGCCCAGATAGAGAAACACAAGGCCACGTGTCGTGACTGCACATGCTTGTCCTGCATAGACTGTGGGAAGGATTTCTGGTGAGCATTTAAATCATTTTTTAAAGCTAGAAATAACCAAAGTTCATGTCTTAAAGGTGTTCTTTTTAACGGGTTTTCTTCTGCATCGCTTTCCCCAAAAGGGGAGAGGACTATAAAAGCCATGTAAGATGCATCAGTGAGGACGAGAAGTATGGGGGTAAGGGCTACGAGGCCAAAGCCAACAAGGGTGATGTGAAACAGCAGCAGTGGATTCAGGTAAGGAAATTGTACCAGTTTTCAAATTTATTTGGTTGAGTCAGAACTGTTCACAGGGGTGGTGAATGGAACCAGACGTCTGCCCCTAAAAGCTCCATCACAGAAACTTATTCCATTATATTTTAATAATAAATCCATATTATTGAACAATTCAAATCAATACAGGTAGGCTGGCCTTAAAGGAGAGCTCTGCTCATCCAAAATCCCTCCCGTAAAGAAGTGTGTGTGTGTGTGTGAGTAGTTCAGACTGTGTTTGGTCAGAACTGTGCACAGTGGTGGTGAAAGGAACCAGACGTCCACCTCTGAATGCTCCCTCACAGAGAGTTATTGCGTGAACGGGTAAATAGTTGTTGTTCTGCCAGAGTTTTGAGAAGCTTTTAGTGCTAAAACTAAAACTGTTTGTGGTGCAGGGCATCGTGAGGCAAAATAGTCCCCAAAGTAAACTGATTTTATTTTTATTAGATTTGCAGCTGTTTTACAACCATCAATATTCTGTATAAAGGCACGCGGAGCTTCACTGGTGGTTGATGGTGAATAAAACATCTATATTTGTGTTGAAGACGCCGATTAACCACCACTTTAGAGAAATTTGGGTCTCCACAATGAACTTTTGCCCCAAATCCACTCTGAATGATTTGTTCAGATCCAGAATGTATTGTACTGATATGGTGTGTTGGGTATATAATGTACATTGGGTGGTGTTTTGATATCTAATGTATATGTTGGGTCCACTTCTCAGTATGTTGTTTTGTGAGCTGAATCTTAACCCCCCTGTTCCCACAGAGAATACAGGATGCCATTAACAAACCAGGAATTAACCCCAAACTGAAAGAGGTGCTGAGTCAAGTCAGTTCGTATGACAATGTTCCGAGGAAGAAAACCAAGTTCCAGGTATTAGAACCAAACAGTATTGCATTACAGGGATTAAGCATAGTGCTAGACCACTCAGAATTCTGAATAGAAAGGTTTACGTGGAAAGGAATGTGGTTCATTACTAGGTTTACAGTGGCTCTATAAAGGCCATGTATCTGTAATAGCAGAAATGCACCAAATCACACACTCAGGTGTTGGATGATTGATTAGAAATTTGGGTGGGGAGTAGGCTTGGACCGTAATAAGTAGGCTTGGACCGTATCTATTTTTTCATACCTTCATCCTGACCTGTAATTTCACTGGGTAAAACAGTATTTGATAGTATTTGTGTTCGTTTTTTGGCAAAGAAACAAAAAGAAATTAAAGAAAATGCCAGGTTAGTGTACACTAAATAGGGTGGAAATAAATGTGTCTTTAGATTGTCACTGTCTTCATGTTTTGCAGAACTGGATGAAAAACAGTCTGAGGATCTATGACCCTCGTCTGCAGGACCAGGTGTGGGAGATTTTCTCAGCTGCTGACAACAATGTGAGTTCCTCGGGCACACATGCACAAACAAACCAGTGACTGCTCCCACACTCACTCACCTCGCACATCACACACACACACACACACGCTCATACATACCCCAAAACTAATTTGTCTAATGTCCACAATTCTTCACTGAACCTGTGGGTGGTCGA
>JBBJLS010098043.1:0-20830 GCA_037577275.1 Bryconaethiops microstoma | reverse complement strand
TCTCTCTCTCTCTCTCTCTTTCTCTCTCCCCGTTTCTCTCTCTCTCCCTCTCTCTCCCCCTGTTTCTCTATCTCTGTCTCTCTCTGTCTCTCTCTCTCTCGTACTCTCTCTTTCGTTCTCTATTTGTTTTTATGATTCTCCCTCTCTCTCTTTCTTTCATACAATGATTTTCTTCTCTCTCTCTTGCTTTCTCTTTCCCTCCATCTAACTCTCTTTCTTACCATTTCTTGTTCTGTTTTTGCATCCCTCACTCTCTCCTTCTCTGTCTCTCTTTCCCTGATCTCTCATTGCTCTCTCCGTCTCTCTTTTTTCCTGTCTATCTCTCTCCTGCAGTTAGCAGGTGGTCTACTGAAAGGTATAAAGATGCTACAATAGATCATACTTTTGTTGTCTGAGATGAGAAAACTTATTTACCATTTTAGGACAGAGAGAAAGAGTCATGTGGACAGTTTGCACCGCAGTCCCATTCATCAGGATTACACACAAGGCGATCGCACGAGAGAGGCCATTTCATCAGATGGGCAGAGGTGTCTCGCCAAAGGAAATGCCACTGTCTTTATTTAGGACACGAGGTAGACAAATTGATGGAAACAGCAGGTTATGTATTAAAGAAGGACTGACACTGTCATGCTGGATGAAACAAAATCAGGCCATGTGTCTTCCATTAATCAATAATAAAAATAATAAGATAAATAATAAGAATAAGTCTCTAACATTTACATCGCCTATGGTTTCAGCCCACCAACATGTGTTTGTTTCTTTGTTTATTGCGTATTCATGTATCTATTGCTTTAATTAAATGAATTCATTTGGTTTTATTATGTATTTATGAATAGATTTTTTATTAAAAGCAATTTTCAAATAGCATCTGTGTTGTTCTTTATCTTTGCAGCAGCTGTCATGAAGACATACAGTGAAAAATCTAATTTACACATTTTTCTCCTTTACCCCAAATCTATTCAATGCTGAACAAGTTTTAATTTAGCCACACAGCTAAAGTAATTCGGAAGAAATGGAAGCTTATACCTCTCCAATTGATATTGTGCCAACTGTATACCCAAATCATCGGCACTGAATTGTTAAGTAATCTCAAATAGACTTACT
Source organism: Bryconaethiops microstoma (assembly GCA_037577275.1). Lineage (NCBI taxonomy): Eukaryota > Metazoa > Chordata > Actinopteri > Characiformes > Alestidae > Bryconaethiops > Bryconaethiops microstoma. Next base: position 19,726 of record JBBJLS010098043.1, on the reverse strand, counting down.
TATGTGGTTTCTGACACTGCAAGGCACACTGTTTCCATAATCATAGGTAAAAGTGCCATATTTATATAGGGGCCATACTGTCAGTGAGGAATAAGTCCAGTAATTGCTCCATTCGCCTTGCTGGTCTCATGGTGCTCCAATGCAAACCCGAAACACGCAAAAACATGTCAAATATATCTGGGATAAAGGTGAAACCTGTAAACTGTTAAACAAATCACTGCTAAATCGCTCAGTCAGCTATAATGGCTGCTAAATCAGCTTCCATAGCCACATTGCAGACTAACATTGCGTAGTTTAACTGCCCCGTGTTCAGGTCAACAGCACTGAGCTTCAACTCCTGATCACTCTCTCATTTTAGAGGCAGCTGTTCTTCACTTGAAACAAACCATCAACCTACAACTTGCTGTCTCATTAACTGGCACAGACTTGCCATTTATTTGAACAACATGTGCTCTTTAGCCGAGAGTTTTTCCACCATTTCTGAATGACACTGGAACAGTTTTATTCTCTTAAACCTTAATCAAAATGTTTTTCTGGAACAGTTGGACAAAAAGGGCCATCCCATTGTGTTTGTCTCTGTAAAGCACTGCAAGCTAATACTTAAACTGAAAGCAATCAAAAACAACTGTATGTAGTGTTAACTTTACCTTAAATCCTTGAACAGCCTTGTTTGGGGGCTAAAGTTTGCTTCTTAAGTCTTGCATTGGAGCTCAGAGGCTAACAAGTAAAAGAAGCATTCATCCCTGTCTTAACACAAAAATACATCACCAAAGTAATGGCAGCCACCTTGGAGCCTGAATTTTGTCTTTTGTCTGTTTTTATAGATAGCAGTATGGCATACAGTGTCAGAAACCATATCGTCTTCTGGCTCCTTCATACGTGGTCTTGGCTGATCCAGTATATTTGGGTAAGGGTGAAATGGTGCAGGGGTGTACTCAGTTGGACTTGGGCATGACACACATCTAGGATTGCTAACCATGTCTGATCATGGAACTTGAATGCAACTGTCCCATTTTTAGGATGACTTTGGTCTACGGCAGAGGGGCAATGTTTGCTGGAAATCTGGGCAGATGAAAGTATACAGTACATTTAGTAAAATTGGTGACTGTCTTCATGCTCATGGACCAAAGTACCACGGAGCAAATATTGTAGCAAGCTGAAAAAAGCTGCAGGTTCAGAATTTGAAGGTACAGGATGCACTCCATAAATCTGGCAGCTCACTGGATGAGAAAGATAAAGCAGCCAGGGACGTGATGACGTGAGCGTGTTAGGGTATGGAACATTAAGCGCAATATGAGTGCAGTCCAGCGGGCGAGTGAGGAGGGGGCACAAGCGTACAAGGCAACCAGGCTTGGTTAGATTACGCTGTAATTGTGAGCTTTTCCTTTATACTCATTTGTGGGTTTTTATCTAGGTTTTTGGACCTCGACTTGGCATACATTTGCGCTCCTGAGGCCATTTGTCATTATATAAAGTATCTCAAGTAAATATATCCAATCAGACATCAGTCACTAATTCCAAGAAAAGAAACCTGAATCATTGTCATTGTCACTGTCAGTCCTTTAGGTGTCTGGACCGTCACAGTGTGATAGCAATGACGGACAGGCAGCCGCCAAGCTGTTATTAATAAAGGTTCCAATAAGAGCATGGCAGCAAGTGCCAAGCTGAGCAGGTGGCTGCGGCCCATGTCTCATTTCAGCTGACTGGGCCATCAGTGCGGCTCTGATTCAGGGCCAAGGGACAGGTCTTGTCATTTTTCTTTTGTTGTCTATCTGGCCTCGCTGCGCGGCCATGTCCGCTATTGTCGCTCATGTCCATCTAAGCCATGTGAAAATCTATCAGCAACCCACAAAGCCCGGGAGATAATGTCAGAGAAGCTGAGGCTCTGAAGGGTCTGCTCCATTTGCCATCCCCCACCACACACTTACTGGAACGTACATATAACTCAGGGTGGCATGCCACAGCTTCAGAGGTATACTGTTATACAGTTTAAAAGTCTGGAATTATTGTTTCCAACCAGGTAAAACCAATGCAGGCCATCCGTTCTGGTTCTAGGACCAATGTTGAAAGTATGAAAGACCCCACACACAACAAGCATTGATTTGAGAAATATCTTTGGTCATTCAGAAATATCCTTGGTCATTCACAATACAAGAGAAACACTACAGTGAAAAAGCAAAAGAAAATACATACATATTTATTCATTCTCTGCAGTGCTGCTAGGGATAAAATAAATATTCTCCCTTTCAGTTCAGTTCTCACTGGTTATCATTCTTTCTTCCAGAATATCCCATGTTGCCATATGTCTCAAGTCATTGGCTGTGAAACTAACTATACGTAAAATGTTATGGTTTCCAATAATTAATAAGGTCAAAATTTCATTGTGTTAAGTGTTTCTACAGTCCACTGCACTGTATGTCAATGCAATTATTTCAAAGCAGTGGTCTTAAAACCAGCCCTTAGCATCCTTCCACCCCCACTCCAATTGTTCCTTTGCCCTGACCCCCTCCCCAACCACACCCCCAACTCCCCAGACAGTATATATATTTTTTTCGAAACACATGGATATGATAATCTAATATACTAATATGGTGTGATGCAAAACCTTTTTTTCAGTTCAAAACATACAGTGTATTTGCAAACTCCCCCATAGCTCAAGCACATCTGCGTGCCCACGAGAGGGAGAAATGAGACTGAGGACGCACTGACAGCGTGGATATTGATTGCAGAGGCCATTTTGGATCTAAAAATATCAGGCAGTTGTACACACACACATACACACACACACACACACGCACACGCAAGCAGACGCACTCACAAGAAAAAGTGGCTCAGCTCTGCTAATAGTGACTCGGACGACAAGCTTCAGGCGTTACGCTGACCTTGAGACAAATGCTGACAAATGCTGAAATAACAAGGCACATGAGGATGAAGCTGGAAAAGAAGAATCGCTCTAGAAAGCACAGAATGTATATTTCAATACTATAGGGACCATCTGGTGGAAAATCTATTTGATGTGGTAAACACTGCTAAAGTTCCAAAACATGCTGTTCACTCCTCAGTCCATCATTGAAAATTACACTGCAAAACAGCCTGTTTGAAATTGAGTTTGTGAAAAACTAATGCATTTACATATACAGTATCTACCTATAGAGCCTACAGCTGTTCAGCTGTGCTTTGACGCTGATATATCATTTTGACAGGGTTAGTCAATTTTTGCCTAGTTCAGAGAAGCTAAAAGGAACTTTGCCTGCCTTCCCTGATTTTGCCTAATCTGTAGCATAAGTACCCTACAAATAATGACTGTGCTGACTAGCAAGTGAATCGACATGACTGATGGAATCAAGGGGGAATTAATGGATGAAAAAATAGAGGAAACTCATTCACTCATGTAAGATGTGGCATCAGTCTAATAAAAGTTTCAGCATCATTTAGTGAATTCTTCATGTTTTGTATGAGCTGTTTCTGCTAGAAGGTACAAGGTGAAATTGTTTACAGTAGAACTAGGTAAAGAAACATTAGCTGTTAAATCTGAATCTTAGAGACTCTGGATTTTTGACAAGGCAAAAGTTGACTTCTTGTTCTTCAGCTTCTCATTCTGTCCAGGTGCCAGATCTGCTGAACTACTTTCAAACATACTTTCTTTCACATCTACCTCCAAAGGACCAAAGGACTAAAGTATGTCCAACCAAAAGAGGTGCACTGGATCAAAACTGAACCACACTTTCTTTATAGTGTGAAAACACTTTTCAGATGGCTTGGACCAGTTATAGCAATCAGGCAATCAAAGAAGAAAAAGCCATGGGAGAAGTAAAAATAAGCCATGGGAGCAAACAGGGGGGGAGGAGGACCGACAAGTTAACCTGAAAAAACTGAAACTTATTTTCAGAATAGAGAAGATATGAGAGATAGTATTTAAAGGTGCACGGTGCCATCAGAAAAAGCGTGGCACCGACAAAAGGACAGTTTTCCATTTTTTTGTCCCTTAAATTCATGACACACTGACATAAGATGAACACCAGTCTATGAGCTAAACAATGCTGAATACAGGGAGATGCAGCCCACGTAGGTAATGACGATGGGGCATAGATTCATCATGCGAAGTTCTTTAGAGCACTCACAAAACTGCAATGTGAACCCAAAACTTGATCAATTGTACACAATGTAACAAAAACAAGGACCTTAGTATGGACTTTCAGATGTGAAAATGCCCTAAGAAGCTTGCGAATAAGAATTGTGGAGTTGGGGGCAGTTAGTGTACTACAGTCCTCAGCAGGAGACAGCAGTCCTTGGTCTAGAATGTGTAATCAGGTGTGAGCAGGGAGATCAGAAACTGAATGGGAGGAAAAGAAGTTTTGTCCATGTCAGAAATCAATCAGACTACCCTGTCTTTTACCTTCAAAACGCTTTCTCATCACATGTCCATTTTGTAATGAACTAAAATGTGCATAATACAAAAACAAACAAACAAACAAAAATTCCCAACCAAAACAAAGGTTACCGTAACCTTTGGAAGTAAAGTAGTGGATGCTGTAACAGTTAGGATTCGTATACAGAACTGGAAAGTCAGCAAAACTGGAAAGTCAGAACTGGAAAGTCAGTTTTCTTCTGTCCCCAGCTAGAGATGGTATGACCAACTAAAGCTAAAATATTGTAGCAGAATAAGTAATAATACATTCAAATCCACTGCTACCTACCTGTATACCTTTTTTTTATTATCTCGTAACATAATTCAAATGACATATATTGTGTCTCTTCTCAGAGCTAAAGATAAGAGTAATCTCTTTCTAATTTGAATTCTAAGACTACCAGTTACAAAATTGTGATCTGGCTTGTCTACAGATTTACAGTAGGTGTAACAGCAGCTCTGGCTAATCGTAAGGTTATCTGTATCATCAATACAAACATTTCTCTGTAATTTCTCGTAAAACATGGATGAACTTCATTGCTGTTGAGGTCTGATATAAACTGGCCCCTTATAGACACAACACAGCTCACAGTATAATTATTTCTCTCCATTTAACCCATTTACCAAGTGAAGCAGTGGGCAGCCACCCAGGGAGCAGCACCTTTATCTCAGTGGTGCCACTGGCAGTCCTGGGATTTGAACCCACAACATTACAATCACATAGACAACTCCCTAACCACTAGACCACCAGCTGCCCCTGACATTACTCAGTTTACATTGGTTCTTTCTCAATGGCAAACAGCAGAGGTTTGGAAGACCACAGCTAATAGCATTATTAGTTTGCGAACTAGCAGTGTTCGCTGAGGCTTTCTACAGTGAAATATTGTAGTGACTAAGTAGAGTACGGCGGTGCCTAAGTGACATTTGTTAGTCACTGATATTACCTCAGTTACTAGCACATTCCTCAGTTACTAGCACATTTTACTTGGCTATTGACATATTTACCTCAGTTACTAAGTGAGTTACCTCAGTTACTAACCTCAGTCACTGAGGTTAATATGCCAGTCGATAAGTGAAATGTGCTAGTAACTGAAGTCAAGATGTGATGTATGGGGGATTCGAGGCAGAGATATACGTAAATCATGACATAAAATAAACACGAAACTCACACGAGACTGATAACTAGAAGCTAGAAAATAAGAAGAGGAAGCACAAACCGAAAAAAAAACAAAACATGGAGCTAAAAACACATGGAGCAGCTGGTGGCCTAGTGGTTAGGGAGTTGCCCCTGTGATCAGAAAGTCATGTGTTTGAATGTCAGGATTACCAATCACACCGCTGAGGTACCCTGTCCCCAAACACTGCTCCAGTGCGTTGTTCCTGGCTGTCCACTGCTTCACTTGCTGAATGGATTAAATACAGAGAACAATTTCATGCTGTGGTGTGCTCACATATGACAAGTGGACACTTTACATTATACTTCACAAATGTCATGGTTGAGCGACAAACACAAAGCACTAAACCAGGGGTATAAATACATAATCATGAATCTGGTTCAGCTGGGAGGGGTAGAGTATGAGTGCACGCCTGAAGGAGGGCAGGCCCGGGGCAGAGACAGGGAGTGAAAACAAACAGAAATCACGTGTACACGTAAACAAAGTTCACACAGTAACACATTGTTCTTTTTAAGCTTTCAAAGGGCGTGTGAGTATTTGGTGGGCTAGTGGTTAGGGAGTTACCCCTGCAACCAGAGGGTTGTGGGTTTGAATCCTAGGACTGCTAGTAACACCACTGAAGTTCCCTTGAGCAAGGTACCATCCCCACACACTGCTCCAGTGCGGTGTTCCTGGCTGCCCACTGCTTCACTTGCTGAATGGATTAAATACAGAGAACAATTTCATGCCATGGTGTGCTCACATATGACACTTTACTTTACTTAAACACAAAGCAGTAAACCAGGGATATAAATACACAATCATGAATCTGGTTCAGCTGGGAGGGTTAGAGTATGAGTGCACGCCTGAAGGAGGGCAGGCCCGGGGCAGAGACAGGGAGTGAACACAAACAGAAATCACGTGTACACGTAAACAAAGTTTTGTGGAGTGACAGAGGGGAGCAAGATGAGATGGGGCGAGTAGCCACTGGTGATGCCAGTGGCTAAGTGGAATCTGCTAATAACAGAGGTAAATAGGGCTATAACTGAAGTAAATATACCAGTGGCTAAGTGAAATTTGCTGGTAACTGAGTTACTGCCAGTGGCAGAGTGAAATTTTCTAGTATGTGAGGTAAATATGGCAACAACAGAGTAAAATATGCCAGTAGCTCTGGGGAATATGAAAGTAACTGAGGTAAACAAGCCAGTGGCTAAGTAAAATATATATTTATAAGTTTGGGGTGACAATGATTCTAAATGAAGTCTAAACTGATTCACAAGAACATGCACTTAAGCAACACGCCAGCTAGACAGCAGGTCTGGGAATGAAAAAAGAGGCAACCTATCCAGGAGGAGACGAGAGGAGGTAGAACATTCCTTCTTCCACTCTGTTTGAGAGTTTGTATGAATCCACACCTTCAGTGAGGCTTATTTTATCCATACTGTTATTTTATCCATACTGTTGTTTTATCCATACTGTTGTTCACTTGGTGAATGGGTTAAATGCAGAGAAAGAATTTTACACTCTTCATGCTGTGATGTGTTCATGCATGACTATAAGGGGCCACATTTGTTTATTTGTGGGATGTGAACGAAGAATTAAACATTGCCGATATAGTGGAAGGATCCCATAATGCAGTGAACCTGAATTCTAAAGAATTTTGGCACAATCCACAGAAGCCAATTAGAACAGAGTACATTTATGTATATCAGTCTTGAAACAGCTTTTTAAAAAAGTTAAATAATAAGGTTGGAAAATGTTCAGAGGAAGATGGAGAAAGGACTGTTTTTGGCACATAAACCCTCAGAAATGTCATAAGTAGACGTGAAATAAAATGCGAAACAAATGCCGAATGCGTCAAAGTGAGGCAGAACCACACAGAGAGAAATCTTCACGTTTTGGGCGGCGTAAATTAAAAACACACTGGCGCCTCGCAAACTAATTGTATCCGTCAATTCTGAAAAACAGCCTGCATAGTCCAGTCACTTTCCCATCACAATAATCTGTTATGGATTTTTTGCACTTGAAGAAACACATCAGAAACTTAATAACTCTGTCGGGGACTTAAACCACACTCATAAATTCATCTGTGGCTCACAAAAAAAAAAAAAAGCATTAACAGCTCAGTATAAATCGCTGCCTGGGGTACATGCAGTGAAATCTCTCAGTCATCATCCATTTTGCTCCACCATTCTTGATGCGGGTTCACGCTTTTAACATGCAAATCCGTGAAGTGACTGAATGCCTCAACTAAAAAATATGACATCTTATTCAGTGCGAGAACCACTATGAGGTAATCTATATGCTAAAGGCATGAATAAGTCTCAAACAGAAACGTATACCGTGTTGTCATGTTCCATTTCTGTCAGATCGCTGGATGCTTGATTGATGACTCTAAACAAAAAAACATGATGAGATATACAAGTCTGCAGTCTGCAAATGCACCATATCTGAGCATTCAGCCCACTGTTAATTGATAAACAAATTGATTACTTTTTCTTTGCTGTTATAGTGTGCCTATTAATCACAAACAATTCGCCAGCATATTTCCATAGGGGAAAGTATGAGGTTGTAAGTCTAAGCAAACAAAGGCATCAGAGATTTTTGTAATAGTGGAGGTTTAGTTTTTGCCTTTGTCAGCAGGTTCAGTGGACACAATGCTCACAGATGTGCGGGAAACAATGCATTATTTATGCCACTCTTGATTCTCAATTCAAATGTGCAATATATATGAAATACGCAATATGCTTTGTTGTGTGAGGTCTCTGAGCACCTGTCTCAGGCCAAGCAATCACCACACAGCCAGGAGCAAAAAAAAATCACAGCTATGTTGCAATCTTGCAGCAATATTCTCACATTCAAATGATTCAAGCTACATCAAGCAAGTAACCATTATGCACCAGATTATACATCAGACTCAAAGTTCTGGGCTTCTGAGAAAATTCATTGCTATCATAATCAGCTACCCGGGGCTGCACGGCAAATAACTCAATTCTACAAGTGGCATTAATGCCTTCATGCATGAACAAAGTAAAAAAGAATTATTTGGATAAACTATTAGGTAGTAGTTTGTTCGTTTTGAAAAATGATAGTGGCAAAAGGGAATTTCATGAAATAGTTGACAAGAATATCTAACTGATTTGATCAGATTTACTTATGTTTTTGGGTGTTACATTCCAAAAAACATGCATTGCTTCCTTACATTGCAATAAGGCTACGTAAATTATAAAATAAAGTGACGCCAATCATATTACGTTTGTGAATTTCAGGCCAGTGTGTATTGAATGTATAGAATATTGCAGTAAGGCCGTGTGAAGTGTCCACTAAATCCATGGGCAAAAATAATACAAGTTGATAGAAGTTTCATTCAGATTATTCAGACGCAGATGCGCACAAGCACGTTTACGGTGAATCTCTGAGGCCTTATGTGGTGTAGGAAGACTAAAGGTTGCAAAAATCAATCAACATGATGAAAAAAGGGGGTCTTTTGGAATAAAAAAAAAACAAAATGAAGAGATTTTCTCCTTTCCATCCCTGTCTGTTGAAGAGGACATTGGTATTTCAAACAACGCCTTATGGTTTCCTAAAGAACTTCCTAATGGATTGTTCTTTTTGTAAATGAGATTTGAGATGAGAAATGAGTGTGAAACACTTTTAAAGAGCCTCCAGATATTCTAAGACCAAGAATCGTTTTACTAGTTTGGACTGCAGGAGGAGGGAGCTCTTTGAGGACTAGGCCTGGGGTTGTGAGTGGTTTCTGGAGTGTGCTAGAAGGAGCGCGCATGGCTGTAACGACCTCGAGCCAGTAGTGTTCTGTAATTCCATCCTCCTAAAAGGGGCGCTGTGGGGAGTTACCAGCCATTTTCTAATTATAGGACCAAATATAAGGCTAAAATTTTCATGTACTTTTGGTGCTTGCTACATCAGACTATAGTGAAAGTGACCATTCTGTCATACGTGAACAGCATGAAAATCATCCTGTGCATTTAACCCATTCACCAAGTGAAGCAGCAGGCAGCCAGGAACACAGCGCCCAGAGAGCGATGTGTGGGGAAGGTACCTTACTCAGGGTACCTCGGAGGTGTTGAGCACTCTTGGGAATTGAACACACGACTTCCTGAGTGCAGGGCGAATGCCCTAACCACTAGGCCAGCAGCAGCCCCATAGGCCGAGCTGGGCACTACAGTTAACAAAGAGGAAAGCCGAACTGCTGAAGACTGTACAGCTGACTGTGTGTGTGTGAGTGTGGCTGTGGGTGTGTTTGTGTGAGAGAGATTGTACGTCACTCTGTATTTAGATAGAAGGTAAAAAGCATCACTGGTGTCTCTGGTGGTACGTTCCCGTCCCCTTAGATTCTCTTGACAGCTTCGTGCTTTCATAGTTAGTTTGAGGTTTATTTATATCATAACTCCATATAGATATTTGTAGCTTCTTAGCTTCTCATTTCAATTACGTTCAAATAAATATCCACAGTTTTAACTGTAGACTAACCTAATCATGACTATAACTTAAACTCAGAATATGGCCCTAGTTCTACTCCTTAACAGGTTCTAATTCTGATCTTAACCTCAATGCTCTTGAGAATGAAGTGAGGATCACCAGATAGTTTGTTAATAACTGGAACATTTGGAGGTCATATATAGAAGGCAATCAGAATAAACTGGGACCGGAATAAGCAGGAGAACAGGAGACGACGCTGTCCTTGCCTCTTGTGGGAAAAGAGAATGATTGAAGACGTCACCACTTGATAACGATGGGCTGACCGGGCCCTTTTCAGCAGAGTTCGGCTGCGAGCAGCATCTAATGCAGGGGAATCATTAAAACATGTCCCAAGGTTAAATCCGTCAGATTTGACTGACAACACTGCGCCGCGCTGACGTGCATTGTTTAGATCGCTTTGCATGCTCGCCTTGTCTGCCTCCTATTATTTGACTTGTTTTCCAGTCAGGAAAGTACTGATAGACTTACACTATGTGCCTGCATAGTTCACATTGCGTTTATGCAAATGCACATTGTCAGAAATATGTTCTGCTGAATAATTCATCTGAGGAATCTATTGTGATTTGAAAGAAGTGGCTGTTTAGAGGAGAACTGCTGTATCCAGTGTCGACACAACTCGAATGGCAATTCAGTTTGACTTTCCGCTCTGGAGTGGCCAAGCACTGCACTTGACCACACCAACCCACTTAAGAGTAAAAGGCTGGGGTGAGTATGAACATTTTCTATATTACGAATTTGATAATTAAATGTGAATTAATCAGGGCGGGATAAGAAAAGATGGGGTGGCTGGGAGATCAGAGCAGTGATCTATGTAGTCCCAGCAATTACGAATGTAAGAGTGAGCGCCGTCTGAGACGGGCAGGTCAGCGTGATCTATCTGGATAGGGCTTATGGTGTCTTGAAGATATCCATGCTCGTAAAGTCCGCTGACATTTAAGGAGGCTAAAACGGTAATCTACCAGCATTAAGCTCCCTTAGCCCTTTTCTACAGGGTGTAAAGGGTGTTTCCTCTGCTGCTTCACGGCAAAAGTAATTAAAAGGACTCAGTGAGGGAGAGAGAGAGATAGAGAGTTAGAGACATAGAGAGAGAGACAAAGAGAGAGTTTGAGAGAAAGAGGGAGAGAGTTTCATGAGTGAGGTCATGTATAAAAGTTAAGAAAAGACAAAAGTTAGGCCTAAGTCATTTGCTCATTCAATTTTTTTTCAAATTTCAGAATAAAAATAAAACACAAAGTTGGAGCTGGACTGACGAGTGGGAGAATTGAATGATTGCTTGATAACTTACTGGTTGATTGACTTTGATTTAAAAACTCCAACAAATTGACTCAGTTTTGCACACATTTTCCTGGCAGAGCAGAGAATGCATCATATGTACTTTGGGAAATTACGTATTCTGCTCCAAATGTTTTGACTAATTTCGACAGTTTTTCACCCATGGAAAATGAATTACTGCAAAAAACACTGTGGTGAGACAACAGAACCGAAGTCTGCTGCGTGTTCAGCTTAGGAAGCAACAGGGTCTTGCTAGATTTCAAAAGTTTCTGCTTGACTTCTGGAATGCCTGCTGAAGCAGACTTAAATCATCCATATGGAGCCAGACTGAGAAGAGAAAAACTTTGTTGGGGGTCTGGAACATTAGGTCTGCTGTTGTTCTCAGGGTGCAAAATATCATCATGCCCACAGAAAATAGGCTTTTTTTTTTTTTTTTCAATTTTACTTTTCTACACCATTTGCATTAAACAGATATCCTTTACACTGTGTGAAAATTTGATAATGACTGGACTAATCAAAGTATTAAACATATTGCTTCTAAAATACTTATATTTACATTAAATTGCATTAAAAGTTAAGAAAATTTTTGCTTTTACCTGTAGAGTCGCTGTTTTGGCATTTTTAACGGTCCGCTCATCATGAAATGGTCACACAGTATAATTGACAGCTTCATGTAAATAGGGAAAAAAATATTGTTCTTTGGTCCCATCATTTTTGTTTTCGGATGGAAATTTGGAAATTATATATAAAAGGTTTGACTAGTGACATCTTTGTTTTATTGCTCTTTTTACTGCCTTCACACCTCCATTCTGAATGCATGTCACATCTAAGAAGATTTTGAGGAACATGTTGGACCACCCTTTAACAACTAATACAAACTCTCCTGCACCATGCCTCAATCAACCTCAGCTATAATGGCCACAGTCCTAACCCAACACATCATCAATAAAGGTGTGGGGAGGATCTCAGCTGGGAATAGCAAATGCAGCACCCACAGAGGCAGGGGATCAGGTGTAGGTGCTTCACTTGCTCTATCGATCAGGCCCTATGGATCTTTGTGTAGGGCGACTGGCAGCCATAGGATTACGGGTTTGACCTCAAGTAGGTTCCAGAGAGCTAAAGAGCTGCAGTGTTTAGGATCCCGGAACATTAAGCAGTGGCACTGTGCCACCATATAAGGCACTTAACCCCAAATAGTTCCAGAAGTGCGTATCATACCCCATTCCCTGGCGTGGTTGTAAAGGAAGGCATAAAGTATAATCAAGTAATTAAAATCCTATAGGGGAGTGACAGCGTATGCGCTACTTAACCCACATTGACTAAGCATGGAATCCTTGCTAAAGGCTAGCAGAGTCAATGAGTATTATGTGAGGTTAATGACGTGTCCCTAACGAGCCCTTGCTCTCGGATACACCATATGTGCGGTTAACATGACTGGAAGAGTGTGAGTTAGATTACACTTCACAGTTTATAAGCTAATCTGTTTAGTATTGCACTGGCAGATGCGTCACACCATACTATATGGCCAAAAGTAAGTGGAGTTTGTCACAGCTTTTGCATCAGCTGAATTGACGCAGGGGTGTGGTGTGGTTGTATTTGTCGTACAGGGATGGTAAAATAGCCCGCTACAAATCATGGTGAGGACATGTTTCTAGTGTCCTCAGTGTGTCCTCAATTACAGAGTTCGTAGCCTCAGTCATTTGCAAATACTTTCTTAGAATCCAACTAATAATTGCTCACAGAAACCCATGCAAATTTGTGGAAACTGCAAATGTTATTGCTTTTTTCATGGCAATGTATACTTTTTCATGCATTTTAGTGCTAAATCATTAAGAAAAATATAATTTACAAATTTTGTAACATAAATATTAACATGAATTCAGCAAAATGTCCATATAAAATATAACTGTATAATATTTTTAGTACTGTTGAGAGAACACAAAGCAACTGTATACGATGGTGGGATGGTGAAATATCCCTGTACTCAGAGGCGGGAGGTTTGAAAGTTGCCAATCCGAGAGCGTTGCTCATTTCTCTTTACTGCTGATTGGCTGCTGCCCTGTGATGCAACTCTGACACAGGAAGTCCAACAATCCTGCATCGTAACAGTTTCCCGCGTGGAGCTTGAATTTACCTTTATACATTTTTTAGGAGTAATGTATTAAGTTGAGTTTAAAATGAAATTAAAGTGTAGTTGGGGGTATATTTAGGGTTTAGACCAGGGGTCACCAACCTTTTGGAAACTGAGAGCTACTTCACGAGGTATAAATAGGTATATTTAACCACATCACAAATTTCGGGAGTCCACTGTATCCCTTATGGTAATAGTAGTGTTTATACTTACAAAGAAATTATATTCTTTCAACTTTCAAAGTCCTTGAACGTCAATTTTGAGTGAGGCCTTCTTGTCCAACATCACTTCAAAATTCCGCAATAAATTTAAGGCACACTCCAAAATCTTGTGGAAGGCTGCCACAGTAGAGAGGAAACTGTTAAAGCTGCATCTCCGTATTAATGCCCATGGTTTTGCAAAAGAATGTCCAAGGTTTTATCATTCACCTGGGAGACCTGCACTGCAGACTTTTATGCAAACTCTCTGGAAGATACTCAAATCCATATTTCAACTAACTCTGTTTAGCAGTCTGAGTTTTTTCAATGTGACTGCACAGTTTAAAGCCAACTCTGCATGGCATTCCTCTGGGAGATGTTCTGTTCCATTTTTTGGCTGCCTAGTTTTGAGAGAACTTTCGTTAGTGTTCCTCTGGAAGATGCTGTGATCCATACTCAAACTGCTTAGCATTACTTTCTGTTTAGTCTTATCCTCAGCACAAAAGTGTGACAGTGTAGGAAACCCTCACGGCCTGTAGACATTGCTGTGGTAAGCAAGTCTGCATGGGGTGAGAATGGTTGAGAGGTCCTGCTCATTGCCTGTGGGCATGACAGGACCATTCCCTCAGTGCTGCTGCCGGCCAGGAGCAGCTCCTGTAGAGCCTGTTATCAGCAGCCCGTGAACAAACTTTAACAGACAGTTGAGATTTCTAGATGTGTCAAGAGATCGAAGATTCAGCATTCTGGAGTGGAGAACCCGACAAACTCGCGTGAAATACAGTAGTTTGCAGTTTCATGTACTCTATAGCATCCACGATGACATTTCTTCACTGTAGCAGGTTGCCTTTTACCGTTCCATGAGGGAATTGCCACGACAGGATACTGACATACTTGAATCTTTCTTTGTCTTTCAAGAGCAACTGCTCTGTAAAACCATTCTCAGCAGCTGAACAGCACTTTCTATTGTACTTACCCAAGCAGTGTCACTTGTAACAGGCTAATTACCTAGGCAGGTAGGTTAATAACCTGATAGGATGTAACTCATTACCATCGTCCATAGCTGGGATGAAGGCCGTCTTGCTTGCAACGTGGTTCATTACATTAAGTAATAAGACTGGCCCACATATATGAAACGTATTTTTGTGTGTTAGCATGCAGGCTGAGCAAATACGGGGAAATCCTCTGCACCCCAATACGTCTGTTTGTGCTGACGCAGACCAGCTTCGGCTTGTGAGGAATGCAATACCGGGGCCAGTGCAGGTGACAGGCCTAATTAGGCTTTGCAGAACAAATGCTGTGTTGTAAGCACAAAAAAAAAGATTGCGCGGCCCAGAAGATATTCCAGGAGGCAATCGCTTCCACCCTGCCATTAACATAAAGTGTTTTGAATTATGCAGGGAAAGTAACATAATTAGTTCCTCTGGTGCTCAAGCAGAGGAAGAGGTGGATATAGTGTCCCACATCCAGCGAATCAGAAAAAAAGCATCGACTACATGCAAAATGGAAAGCTTTTGTGTACGCCGTGCAGGGAGGCTTGACAGTGTACTCGTGCAATCCGCAGGAATGTATGAGTTCAGATCAAAGGGAAGATTTTTTTTTTAATTAAATCATTTCTCTTTTTCCCTTAATTCCCTCTTATTGATGCCAAAGTGCTCACCGTGCCCTGAAACATTTCTGTTTCTATTATGATAAATGGAAGGCAAAAGTACTCTCCAGAAAGAGGAACTCCCTCAGCTAGCCTTGTTTGAAGTGAGCATATAAAGTGTGTTTTTTTGGGATTTTTATTTATTTTTTTTTCTGTTTGTGGATGGAGTTCAGCGTCTTTGTTTGTCGCACTTTCAGCAGATTGCATCAGCCCTGCTTATGTCACTCGTTGCTCATCCTGCGATTGTGGAAACTTCTGGGATGGGGTGGCAGTGTGAAATTACTCTTCCGTTTCACGCTGGATCATTCCCTGTCGGTGTCACCTGCAGTATCAAAGGAACCCTGACTCATTTCCACAAATATGCAATCAATCAAGCTGGGAGAATTAGCCTTTCGCTTGTGCTGGAGTCGACATTGGCTGCAGGCCCAATTTAACATCATTTTCTCGTGATTTATCATTACATGAGCCCGTTTTGCACGTTAAATGCTTTTACGTTCTGAGCTCCTTCGCAGGACCTCAAGTGGATTTTCTTTCCTGTCCTTAGACTCTGCTGGCAATGGGGCCTTGATGACGCAAGTCAACTTTAGCTCTGAGCACAGTTAGAGCTGTTTGATGTTTAATATGACCATATCTGTTATTAACAGAAGTACATTTTTTCATTTATGGCTACACTCTATATTTTTGCATAATTAATACAAAAATGCAATGACGTCTCCCCTGTTTGGGCCTTTGATGTTGAATTTGTCACGTCTGGCGTACACGGGGAGTGAGGCGAGGCAGAAATGCAGGTTCCATTAGATGTTTTTTTTTAAATATGAAAAGACACAGACTCTACACATAACCAAAACAAAAGGCACAAGGGCCTAACCAAAAGCACACTAGAAAGAAGACATAAGGCCGGGTAGCATGGGGGCAAATGTGAGGGTTGACCAGTCATGAATACAGAAACTCTTGCAACTTAAATACTAACCACACTCAGACATAAACCAATCATAAAATCCAATCATTTCAACTAAACACAAGACAGCCGACAGTGACTATAGACACAAACATACACATACTTCAAAATAATAGTCCCATACATAACTAAATGATGACACTATAGAGGCCGCAACCTGTGGACGTCACAGAATTGACCAATAGAAACTGAGAGTATTGCTGGGACATGAAAGGGAGACACATTTTATTAGTATATTTATTAATTATGATGTTCTTTAAAATAATGTGTTTAAAGAGTTATGACAAAATTATATATACATATGTGTTCAAATACGCAATATTTAATATATGTAAAATACGTATAAATACATAATTTATAGGCCTAGGCCTGCTTCTGTATAATTGGGAACGGTTCAAGGTAGAGTTGTTCTGAGCTAATATAGGCTCTTTTGTATGACTGAACTTATTCAGAGAGATAAACAAATTAAAGGCTGAATTGCTCGCACTGAGACCTAATTTAGCAGCCAGTCTGCACAAGCCACGTCCCATCAGGGACACCAAATGTCAAGGCTTTCTCTGTCTCTCACTCCCATTTTTAAGGAGATAAATCACACAAACTGCACAACATCAAAGTTATAGCTGAAGGAGAATGGTGACAACAACATTCATTATCATCTCAGCAAAGGGCTGCGATGCGTGCAAAATTCATTCCGGCTAGATTCTTGAGCTGTTTGTAATATATTTCTTTTGCCCTTTTTTGCCTTTCAGTCTAGTTTGGTTGCCAATTAGCAAAAAGGGAAGGTGACTAACTACGTTGATGGTCTTTGCAGGAAAGGCTGGCTGTGTATGAAGCCAGTGTGTGCAACTCCTCTGCAGTGCCTCCATACCTTCAATTGAGAACAGTAAACAGTTGATTGCAGCATATAATCATTTAAGGGAATGGCCAGGTGATTGAAAATGGCCTGCAGGGAGACCACTGGCTATGGATAACACTTTGCACAAAGCTAGAAAGCTAGTCTTTTTAAAAACGTATTTATGCAATTTTCCTACTAGGCAGTGTGGTACAGTAAAGTATGGTCACCCACACCATACCTGAATATTCTTATTGATTTTGATACCATGCAGGATGGATCAGAACTTATGGATTGAGCTAGAAATAGCACAGACCATTGATTGGTCATGTGCAATCATTACAGAATTGTCTTATGTTGTCACCCCGACAGATGACCACCATTTCTTAAAAAACACTGTCATTTCAAATAAAACCAGAGTAGCAGTTCGATCAGAACTTGAAGCTTCTTTATTGTTGTTCATGATTACACTACTGTCATATGAAAAATAATGTAATCATCACAGAATGTGACCAGAACTCGACCACGGTACAGATTATTCTATGTTTGAATCAGTAACTATACTGTGCCATAACAAGCTCGGCAGTGGAAATCTGGAGAATTTGGGCATCACAAGGTGGATCTCAATCCAGGCAAGCTAAGTCTTGGTGTCAGATAGCACAGAGCACCTTCAGAGGTCTTGTGGAGGCGTATCTTGTCAACTCACAGTTGTTTTGGTGGCAATAGAGGGATGCCCACAATATTAGGGCAGATTTAATGTTGTGGATAATGTGTGTGTATATAAATATGTATTCTGTTACTGTTCTCCTCAAGGGGTTTTAATGTAGACATTAGCTCTCAGACATGATGCATTATTAAATGTAATTAGTTTAGCATATTTAATTTATTCAGCATTATCATACTAAAACTGTCTTTCATGACTGGAATGCTGCCTCACAGGCCTCTCTTAACCGCAGAAGCCAAAACTTGCAAATGGGTTTCACTAGTTGGTTGCACAAATGTGACAAGCAATCTGAGCCGCTCTGCTCTGCGAGTGTGCCTGGCGGAGGGGAAAACTAAGCTCTGCCTTTGGTTGTGGGCTTCCACATGTTCTCAGGCTGCTACAATCACTTGGAGGTTGTTTTGTGCCAAATCTGGGGAAAAAACAAACAAAACCTTCTCACACCAGGTCAAAAGCTTAGCCTGATTAAATCTGCATCTACGCAATGGCGATAATTGATGCAATAGCACTTGTTTAATCATTGTTAGATGAGCCGGCACTGGGGTCGGCACTTAAATGTGCTGAAAGCTGGCGCAGCTCTGTAACGCAGGAAAGTAGCACCACTGAGATTCATTCTAATGGTTCTTATTTTAAATGCCAGTCAGGGGCATAAGGCAGGGGGCCCCATGTTCCAAACAAACAGAGCGCTGTTTGTTCCCTCCTTTTTTCCAGCGCGACCTTCGGAAAAAGCATTTCCGAGGGCTAACTGAATGAGGCCCAAATGCTTTGCATTGCAGAGGTCCATGCTCCCCACTGACATGGCAGCCTTTTGCTGGCTAGACCTTGTTAATTGAATTTCTTCTGAGGCTGCAGTACTATTCTGCGCCGTTTCCCAGGAGGCAGCTTGCCTAACCCCAGGACGATATTTTTTATAAATAATGGCCTGGGCACCAGCAGGGTCAGGCTCTACCTGGCCCATAAGTCATCTTGGTGATCTGGGGTCGTGCAACTGGTAAAATTTTCAAAAGCAGTTTTGTGCTTTTTATGAGACTCACAGGTTTTTAGAAAGGGATGAAATTATTCACGCATTCCATCAACCAATTCTGGATAACTAAGAATCTATACACAGAAATATATTCATGCATAGGCTTCAAACGGCAGTGACAGATTGCTCAAGAACTTCTTCCTTATTTCATGGCTGAAAGACCAGCTAAGGTTTAGCACGTCTACTTTTTGTTGGGGTTTTTTTGGTTGAAATTGAAGTTCATTTTGGAAGGGTTACACCTGACACCTATTGGAATAAGGTTTTGTAAATGTTTATGCCAGTTGTTTTGTAAATGTCAGTCGTCATGCACAGCTTGTGCAGGTGTTATATAGCCATAGTCACATTCTGAGATTATCTTCTTTGTGGGAGGTAGGAATGGCAGTTATTTTTCCAAAGTTTGACATAATAAAAGACATTAAATGTTTAAAAGAGGTGTCTAATTTCTTAAGGCCTCTAACAAACACCTTAGCAATGGCAAAACCTTTAAGGAAGCAGCATAAATCTATTGCAACACCCAAGTCACCCAGGTTTTATTTTCAGTTCACAGGTTTCAGTTTTTATTTCTATGGCTATTCAGAGCTGGGTTTAGTGTAATGACTAATAGGCTTTACATTAAATCCTATTGGTTTCCAATGTGTATATGGTGTATCCAGCTTATCACACAGTCATCCCTGGCTCAGTGCATGCTTCTTTGTCTTTTTATTATACTGTTAATTGCCAGTGTTGTGTGATTCTTCAAAAACTGGCAGAGACTCTGAGAAAATGCAGAATCCATACAACTCCAAGGACAGCCAGCATGCCTCTGCATTGCATACACACACACACACACACACACACACACACACACACACACACACACACACACACACACACACACACACACA
>JBBJLS010098028.1:0-20830 GCA_037577275.1 Bryconaethiops microstoma | reverse complement strand
GGGGTTAAGGGTCTTGCTCAGGAACCCAGTGGTGGTGTGCTGGAGGTAGGATTTGAACCCACAACCTCTTGGTCCAGTGGCAAGTATCCTACCACTAGGCCACCACCACCTCAACGAAATGTCATTTCACCAGGACGGCCCAAACTTTTCCACTCGACTCTAGACCATAATTAAACTGTCCACTGGTTTACCAAGAATAAAGTTCTGTATTGGGTTTAAATGAAGAACTCCAGATACAGTGATGCCAACTTGGTGTGTAGATGTCTGAGTGACATCACACAAACAGAGGGGATGGAAATGGGGTGTTGGTTTTACAAGTGGGCTGGTTTTTGTCTTTTTGTTGTCCCCCTTGTAGATTGGGTGTTAAATTGTATAAAGGGTCTAGTTTAAACCGTAGGCCTGCACAGCCAGCAGTTTGAACTTTAGGGTTTTAAACACTGTACAGTAACACACACACACACACAGTGGGTCTGAGCAGACGAAAGAGAGACATACCGTGTCCACCTGTCTGAGTACCGTCCCTTCAGCGAAAAATAACGGCTTCCGCGTGTCCACTACCACCAGGTCAAAGTACGAGCGCCACAACCTCTTCGGGTTCTGGGCGAGAAAGTCAAGTCAAGTCATTCAATGTGCTTTACTGGAATAAAAATAGAAGAAAAGAATAGAAGAAATAAAAGAATATATAGAAAACCAATACAAGAAGACTGAATGTGCAATGGAAGTGCAGATACTTACCAACCACTAGCTTCACTGTTTTCACAGACATGAAGACATTTAATAAGAGCAGAACACTGAACAACGGCACACTAATGCAAGGTAATTGTTAAATTATTATAACTATACATCTATGGCAGAGGTTGACCTGGGGGAAACGTAGCACATTCCATAGAAAATTTGCTGGTGCTTGGTGGTCCTAAGCTTGATACAGAAGCCAAATGGAAGGTATGGAGACTGTGAATAATGGACTACGTTAGGGTGTTTGCCCTGCGAGTCGTGGGTTTGATTCCCAAGACTGCTAAGCACCTCTGAGGCACCCTGAGTAAGGAACCGTCCCCACACATTGCTCCCCGGGCGCTGTGTTCCTGGCTGCCCGCTGCTTCACTTGGTGAATGGGTTAAATGCAGAGGAAGAAATTTGTGCTGTTCATGCTGTGGTGTGTTCACATAGGACAGAATGGTCACTTCACTTATGAAATATACATGGGGGAAAAAAGCAGACAACACTGGAACTGTTATCTACAGCGCATCTAATCTAACCACCCTGCTATAGGAAAAAGCAATACTAACTGTATACAGGAAGAAATATAACAAATTGTTTTATGCCATGGAAACAATGCAATTATATTGTTTTATATAAACCCAAATATCCAAACTGTATTTATTTATAAAAGACCTATAAAGTTAAGAGCGCTCGCATAGTGTATTTACGTTTTTGAAGTATAATTATGTTTAACCGTTTGTACAACTTTTTTATTGTGGTCAGGCAAAACAAATAAAGTTGCTACCAGAGCTAGGCACTGTACTATTTTTTTGTATTATAGCAAATCCACAGGTCAGCAGGAACCAAGACTCCACATTTCTTTATCATTTCTATACAGTAAAGTATAAAAACAACAACAAATAATCCAACATTCATACCAACAGACCCTTTATTTTGAAAGTTGCTCACCTTTGACCCAGGTGGAGAATCCAATAAATATTTCATGATGCCCTGAATGGGGGGAAAAGATGACATACATCAGTTTCTCAGGTCGTATAAATTAAACACCTGATCAATCAGTTTTTCACTAAATTTAATAAAACCTAATTTTTTTTTTTTTTTACTATGAATTTCATTAAAAGTGAGTTTTGTTACAGAAAGAAAACTAAATGTTACCTTGCTGACTTTATGGACACACACGTATACAATATATAATACATAACTATGGTATAGATAATAGAAAAATATAATGCAAACTGAATGCAGAGCAAAGTTATTATAACTTGTGAAATTAAATGAATGCAATAGAACAGTTTCTAATCAAATTTCTGTCACTTGCCTCTGTGTAGTTGTAGTCACTGTTGGTTGCCAAAAACACCTTTGCAACATTCTTTATCCGACTCAGCAGTTCGGGAACCCGTAGCTAAAACACAGAGAGAATGATGTATGTTTATAAACCGATCAGCCATAACATTAAAAAGTCTTGAGCCACCCCTCATTTCTTTCTATTTTGCTTTGAATCACCTTGTTGGTGCAAAACTATAATTATATGCATCACAAACTTTATCTTTGGCGTATTTAGTAGTTTAAATGAAAGAAATGGGAACAAATGTTAGACTGTGACAGGCTGCAAAGTGCCTAAAGAGACAATGTGCCTAGATAAAGGAGTTCCAACCCCCAGCATTCAGCACTATCAGTATACTGATCACCACCTCATCAAGTTAGATGTGCTTTGTTCTGCTTGAGTGATTGATGCATAGGTCACTGTGTGTCTTAACAGACAAAAATCATTCCTCTGAAACTGATCAGGTTCAGGGACTGGACTGAAAATGAGAGACTTTGAAAGTCCTTCAGGAAGTCTGGAGAACTGTTCCTCAAGACCACATTAAAATACAAGACAGTCTGGCTCTTTTTGGAAGCAAAATGTGAAGCCTGTGTTAGCCCTTCATCAGTGGTCAGTTTCTGGATATTTCTAATAAAGTGGCCAGTGGGTAGAAGTACAAAGTGGGTATTTCTAATAAAGTTACCACTGCGTGTATGGCTTTTTAACCTCATCATCACTTACATCTCTGATAACATATTTCTCCAGGTTCTTCAGTGTTCTCTCCTTCAGGCTCCCCTGTGGGTGGAACAGGCAGCATTAGAGGAATGCAATCAAAACCAAATTCATCTGAACCTGCCTGCTGTTAAAGTGAACGTGGGGCTAATTTCACTACATTCAAGTGTCTTTCCTGGTGTCAGTCAGGATAAAAGGAACATGATGGTGTTTTCCAGGTTTGCCAGCATGCAGCCAATCACAAAACAAGCATTTCAACTATAGCTCCCTGTATTCAGCAAAAGAACCAAAAACCTTTTGACTGGAAATAACAGAAGGAATTCAGCAACCTTAACCTAAGAATGTGAGCTGTATGGATCTGTGCCTGAAGCACAACAAATGGTAAATCTTTGTCATATACCCCCAGTTTGTGTTGATGCTTGAGGTGTCAGACGTCATGCTGAGCTTTGTTTGGTGTTCCTGTCATGCAGAACCAAAATTATTATAATTTTAAAAACATGTAATATTAATAATAGCTACTGGGATTTTAAACACGGCATCACACATAAAAGCTCATAAAGAACAAAAGTGGCCAAATTTCTTTTAGTTTAGGTTTTTGGAAACAAACAGATAAAACACAAGATCTTTGAACCCGGGAGAACTTTCAGGATAACCCCCAGAAGGAGGGGGTCCAGAAGGGCGGCCGAGCGGCCGAGGGGCAGGACACAGAGCGAAAGAGCAGCAAACAGCAAGAGTGTAGGAGAGCAAACACCGATATTAGACTGTTTTACACCATTTATATTTGCTGGTCAGATTTTACTAATACATTCTGAGTTCTAAGGGTTACTAGAAACTACTGAGCACTTTCTTCACGATCTTCTCACCGCTGTCTGTTATTTTGAATCAGCAGGTTTTCTGTTTTTTTTTAATATTTCATTTCAGATTAGGGTGAAACACCAGAATATTCCTTTATATGAGTAAAGTGTCATGATTGGTTTGTATGTGCAGTACTGTACAAGTCTCGACCCACTCCTCATTTCTTTATATTTTGCTTTGAATCCCCTTGATGGTACAATTAATTCCTGGTTGGTACATTCAATACTGTTTAATTCCTGTCAAACTGTCTTATTTTTGGTATATTGAGTCGATTAAATTAAAGAAATGGCAACAAAGTGCAAAGTGCCTAAAGATCTTAACAAACTGGTCAGGTTCAGGGACTGGACTGAAGATGAAAGTCCTTCTGCAAGCCTGGAAAACTGTTCCTTAAGACCACATGGAAGCAAAATACTATATTTGTGTGTGTGTGTGTGTGTGTGTGTGTGTGTGTGTGTGTGTGTGTGTGTGTGTGTGTGTGTGTGTGTGTGTGTGTCTGCTTACTGTGTCATGAAGGTAATTCATAGCATCTCGCACGTCCTGAAACATGCTTTTGTAAGACATGAAAAGGTCACCGTGCTTAAAACCCAGCGGACAGCTGTTGAAGGAGAGAGAGAGAGAGAGAGACAGAGAGACAGAGAGAGAGAATTGCTCTGACTGAAACATTTAAAATAGATTGTATGTTATAGGACATTATTAAAATTGATTTATGAGCCAGCCAATCACAATGCACAGCCACCCAGTGCCCCTTTAACAAGTTACCTGTAATAATAACAATTATAATAATGCATTTTATGTCAAAGAATATCGCTATGTGTCTAAAATAAGAAGGCCATTGATATCCTAATAGAAAGAAAGCAAAATGGACCATTCTGGTGGGTTGGAAGGGACCTTAAGCATCTAAATTGATCATCTTCAGAAACCCATAGTCATTAGTTGAAGTAAATGAAGTAAAGGAAGTAAATGAATTAAGCTGCAGGGGAGATAAATGAAGAAAAGGCTGCTTCTGAAGATCCTCCACTCACTTCTGGTATCTGGTGCAGCTAGTGAAGAAATCCACGAGGCAGGCGTACAGGTAGGTTTCTGTAGAGAGGTCAGATCTACTTAGTCCAAGTCTTTAATGTTCTCTTTAATATATTGTAACTATTATACAGTCTCATAGACATTTCACTACATGTTGGACTTGTATAACTGTGTTTGTCACAAGTAAAGAATCATGAATCTTGAATCAGGATGTTTGGGGGGATTTGGGTAAAGAGAGCAAAGCCAATTGTTCTTTCTTGAACTGGTGGCACTGATTATACTTGTGCCACTCAGGAACCTCCCATTTATTTGTTTTACACCATTTAAAAACTAGCACCTTGTGTGAACATACATATGTTTTTTCTTGATTTTGGTTGATATTCTGTTTCTCTTCATAAAAATGAAACTACTTCATCAATTAGAAACTGTTCATTGTTTTGTGAGTTAGAAAAACTTACAAATTCAGCACATACACACCCGAGTGTTGATTTTCCCCCACTTATGACATTTCTTCACATTTTCTAACCTCACATTATCATGTATAATTATACAGGCAGTTACTGTGCCTTTAAGACTGATATATGTAAATGAGCTCTGTTCTGATTGTCATCCAAAAACAGGCCTGAAACACTCCTCATAACTTAAAGGTGAATGGGTAGGGCTAAGCTGCTGGACAGATGTATGTAAATACTGTCTCTTGGGTTTTGTAACGTCACAGAAAGTGAATTCAGTACAGTATAGAGGTTAAGACTGGAAGACACTGCACAAAAACAGATCAGGAAAGTGATGATTTCTCTGGATTTTAGAAGAAGGTTGCCTAATTGTACCTGAGAGGTTGAAGAGTGTGTTGAGGATGTAGAATCGCTCTGTGTCGTCTCTCTGGATGAATTTGTTGGGGTAGTACTCATGGATCTCCGCTCTGCAAACACATACACACACACAGAAGCACACACACACACACACACACACATATACATACACATAGGCAGAGTATTAAAGGAACAGTTTGGTTAAAAAATTAATGTACAGAATTTTCCTACAGACCCCAAAAGTTTGGGCAAATAACTGGTCAAATAACACATTTTATTGCTTTTCTTATAGAAACATTACTACAATATGCAAAGGG
The DNA here is from genome assembly GCA_037577275.1 of Bryconaethiops microstoma. Taxonomy (NCBI): domain Eukaryota; kingdom Metazoa; phylum Chordata; class Actinopteri; order Characiformes; family Alestidae; genus Bryconaethiops; species Bryconaethiops microstoma. The sequence continues at coordinate 15,074 of JBBJLS010098028.1, read as the reverse complement.
GAAAGAAAACACATTTCTATTTTAATTTCAGGCAAATGCCCTGTTTGGAAAATGGGGCCCTGATGGTCATTCATATCCTCCTACAAATTCTGCTTCTTCTGTTTGGAGCTGAAGCTACAACGCTAATGTATTTAATAAACACAAAGTCAATAGTCACCTGCATTGTTTAAAAGTACACTTCCAAAACCTCACTCAGTCTGGTAAAACTGCTTCATTAAGGACGATCAGACTTGTTGATGTGGTTTCACACATAGTATTACTCACTATAAGTTCTAAAAATGAAATAATTTCAATGCTACAGGCAGTTATTTCAGACACCAGGGTTAAAACTGATTCTAGATTAGCGCTATAGCTCCTGAGGTGGTTAGTGAAAACAGACCCTGTTGTGTAACAGGTTCCACCCTGAAGTTGAGTTCATTTTTACAGCTCACAGTCATACTGTGTCCTAAACCATGTCCAGCTCTTCACTAAGGTGGATCAGATTTGTGGATGTGGTTTGAGCAGGTTTCTGACTATTGACTATTGACATCTAGTGTTAGCGACATTAGCCACATAGCTACAGCTCAAAAGTAAAAAAAGAAATTTTGATTCCAAACATGAGTTCATCTACATTTGAGGTGTAGATTTGCTGTTTTCCAAACTGTTCCTTTAACACACAGCTGGAAGTTTCTCCTACGAAGTCTCCTACGAGTCACTGCGGACTGAATCTGATTCAGCAGCCAATCACAGCTAATCACCTGCTTAATGAGGCCAAACATACACTGCTACCACACACACACACACAAACACACACACACTCTCCAAACCCCAAACACGCCACCACCCTGCCTCATTAGCGAGAGCTGGAGGGAGCTGAGAGGAATCAGCTGTACAATGACGCAGTTCACACACAATTAAACCGAGCTGCCTCTGTGACAGACCAACACATTAGAGGAGCACAAAAATAACCACAGAGATCAATCAGGAAAATGCAAAGATCCAGTGGTCAATTAGCAATTACTAATATGCTTGATAATTTGAGTGTTTGCAAAAGTTTGGGCAAAATAACACATTTTATTGATTTATTGATATTGTGGGTCCGTAGTGGGTCCGTGGTGGATCCAATGTGGATTTATGATGGGTTTATGGTAGGTCTATTATGAGTCCGTGAGCGGTACATGGTGTCTCCATTATGGGTCCATGATGAGCCTGTGGCTGGAAAATGTTTGTAATAGTGTAAAGCTCAGTACTTGTACACTTTGGGCCTGTAGTGTACATGTAAATCTAAAGGTACCAGAAGCCTCAAGGCCGTCTGTCCTTCACCTATCAAACCTGACACTTTCTCATAAACTAACCCTCACAAACAGAAAATACCCACAAGGCCACACGGTCTAATCCCCTTGCATCCCACCGGAGCCTGTAGTGTTTCTTGCCTTTGTCCAGGTCTCGCCCAGTGAGGATACAGAAAGGTTTAAAATAGAGCAGCCGGATTATTACCAAACATCTATGTCTCTCAGGCATCCCCTGTGCATTCTTATGATGAACCAGTACCCAGCACTACAGCTGTGCAGGACTTTGTTCTGAGCATAGTCTGTGTGGTCTGTATATATATAACCACACACAGAATTATATATCGTATCATACCTGTCTCCATGCGCTTTACAGAGGCAATAAAAAGCACAGGCACTTGTTTAGTTTCCTGTGACATCATCCTCTCCTTCAAATCCTCCATCTTTCATCATCTCCTCCTTCAGCATCAGCCCATGCATCTCTCTCGATGTACTGTCTCTAACGTCCTCCAGGACAAACACTCTACACTATAAAGTCCTGCATTTTCAGCGGGAGGTTCAAAAGCTTTTTAAAATAATATCTACACACACTTTCAAATGTTTTTCTACCTTATCAGGACATAAATTCACACATACACACACACATATGTTTACACATATTGAAAATATACAAAACAAACACACACATACACTCATGTCCTAAAAATCTACAAAACAAACACACACACACACACACACTAACTCACCCTCTGAGGTAGAAGAAACCATGTGTGCACACCAGGATGTTTCCATGTGAGTCTACCTTCAACAGGTTTCCATAGGTTGAGTCATACACCAAACCACTGCAAACAGAAAACACACACACACACTCAGCATGGTGTGTTCAGGGATCATTCTTCTACATTTACAATTTGGGCAGTTTTATGAATTAAAACCAGTCCACAATCATTTCTACATCACTTCATCCTTTAGAATTAAACAGTTACTGAGCCTTCAAGACTGATGTATGCAAATGAGCTCTGTTCTTACTGGCTGCGCTGTATTTTACTGCTCTTTGGAACGTGTCGATCGTTTGGAAGGTGCCAATGACCCATTCGTTTAACTGTTCTTCAACCAGCACAAAACACCTCCAGACAGTTCACTTCAACAGGGCCAAACTGCTGTCAGTCAAGTTTATCTATGTGAACGCACCCATGGTTGTGACATCATAGCCACAGCAACTTCAAAAGGGCAGTCTTTTTCCAGCTTAATGCCCACACATGGTCCAGGGAGTGCATTGCTTGGTATATCAGTGTCTTTTATATATATGTATATAAATATATATCAATAATAATTGATATATTTATATATAAAAGCAGGACCCTTTAAAATTAGGTGCAAGAATGACTGCAACTTTTAGGCCCAGTTTTTAACTGTAACAACAAAAGGCTTTCAGCAAACAAGGCCTCACACACCTGACTCAGAGCTCATCCATTTTCCATTATTACTCCCCGGAGCGCTTATGATAAATGTCGGAGAAGAAATATTCCCTCTCTTGGAAAGGCTAATCTTTTTGAATGAAATTTATATTCCCCCCGCAGCTGGGGCCTCCATCTGAATGCTGAATTTTATTTTGACCTCTGGTGACCTTTTGGTCTTTGCAGGGTATATCTGTTGACTGGGTGATGCTCTCCAGTTGCTGAGCTGTTTACAAACACACATGCTTAGGAAAAACCAAAGACATTTTAAAGGTCCAGATCATTTGTTTGATATCAACCCTCAGAAACCAACTGATGACGTGCACCACTGCTAAAACATCGTATTTTACCAAAGTACGTCCTGTATGTTTTGGTCAACAGTGGAGTTTCACATGTCATAGGAAGCAGCTCAGAAGAGAATAACTTTAAATACATAAACTCTGTCTGGTACCGCCTTACATAGTTACAAAAAATATAAACATCTCTTATTATAATACTAATGTGCATGTAATTGAATATTTCCAAAAGCTTTAATATGTATCTTTATGAATATTTACAGTAAAAAAGGGAGACATTTTTGAGTCAGTTTGCTTTCAAAAGAATCTTTCTATCATATTGGTGAGGTGGTGCTGAAAATGGATATGAGCTACTTGTACATTAGACATTGTTTAAGGCTTTAAATATTAGAAAAGAACAAGTAATGCAGAAATGAGAAAAATACCCTCAGGGTTCTAAGGGTTGAGACAGTAATTTTATAAGTGTGACAGTAATATCTCTCACTAATCATTCCTCCCACACACAAACACACACACATACACTGATCAACAGTGATCAACAGTGTCCAGCAGCCCAGTCCAACACCAACAGCAACTGGAGAGCAGAACGTAACCCAACCCAGGCCTGATCATTGACAGGACAGACCACAAGGAAAAGCGGCATCATTAATCATGTAAAGCCTCAAGGATTTCCTTTTCTAACTACTCACACTAGAACAGATACCACTGCTGTTACTACTGTTACTAATAATAGTAAAACTGCTGTCCGTCTAAATAAAGGAATAAAATTAGCTGTGCATGTCTGGATCGCTTGTTTTCTGTTTGCCCCCAGAAATCATAAATCCATAAATATGCATGTGAAGATAGACCGTCACTGCCTCTCCGCTCCTTCTGTGTCTCTTTATCAATATTCATTAATATATATTTAATTAAAGGGCCTGTATTCTACTTTTTGCCTTGAATTTTATTCACTTATAACATTTGTGTGGTTTTATTAACCAAAAAGGGTCATTATTCATTACTACATGACCATTTTCTAAGCTCTCTTTATCCATTAGAATTAAACAGGTTATTTATATTACTTTGCCTTTAAGACTGATATATGTAAATTAGCTCTGTTTTGATTTGGCTGCCCAGTTTTATGCCTCCCTCTTTGCAAAAAGTAGTCCGGGCTGAAACACCCCTTATTCATTATGGATTGGTGGAGTTAAACTACTCTGAGCTGAATACATAACCTTTATAGTACATCCGCCCCACTTTTCAAAATCATTAGTTTAGCCCCCCTATCCACACCCCGCCTCCCTGGTCAGTGGACGAGACGTAGAGCGCTGCGTCCCCCACATAAAAAAATTGGGACACACTTCACGCTTCAGCATACCAAGTACATTTCAGACAACGCCATGTTTCCAACTATGTTTGGGGAAGAATCTTTTCTATTCCAGCATGACTGTGCCCCAGTGCACAAAGCAAGCTCCATAAAGACATGGCTGGATGAGTTCGGTGTGGAAGAGCCGCACAGAGCCCTGAACTCAACCCCATCCAACACATTTGGGATGAACTGGAACAGAGACTGCGAGTCAGGCCTTCTCATCCAATATCTGACCTCACAAATGCTCTACAGAATGAATGGGCACGAATTCCCATGGAAACTCTCCAAAATCTTATAGTTGCAACTCCATAATAAAGTCTATGTATTTGAATGCAATGGCATTAAAGTTGGTGTAAAGGTCAGGCGTCCCAATACTTTTATCCATACAGACAGACACACACACATATACTCACCGTGTGGGAAAGGTGGGGTCGTATGAGTAGCGGAGCAGCTCATGCGGATATCCAATAGACACTAGTCTGTCCCGCAGCAGTTCAAAACACAGCCCCTCGTATTCGGGGGATTTATAAACTGCACGGAGAAAAGAGAGCGGTCAGTATTTGTAGGCTACACTTTTGGCCTTGTTGGTCAGTGTAGTGGATAATATTCCTGCCTTCCAAGCAGGAGAGTGGTGTTTAACTCCTAACATGGGCCTTACACTACATCAAAAAGAGTTCCTGGGCATGACTCCTAACACTAAGCTCACCTTCACCTGTGATACATAAGAACTGTGCGTTGCTTTGGATAAGCATCTGACAAATAATGTTGATGTACATTCAGGTCCATGCCCGAATCATATGGTCCTAAGAATGGGTTTGAGAAACATCTCACTTGTGTATTTATTATGAATGTGGCATCAGTGTTTTTGCTGCTGTGCCCAAATTTCCTATAGAAATTGTTAGCTAGCAATAAGCATTCCACAGTGCACTTACTAGCGAGTGTGTAGTCCATGTCGAAGCCATAACACTTGATGTTCTCCAGATTCACACTCTTGTTGATGAATACCCTGAAACCAGCAGAGAGTCAGAGAGTCACAGAGAGAGAGAGAGAGAGAGAGAGAGAGAGAGAGAGAGAGAGAGAGAGAGAGAGAGAGAGAGAGAGAGAGAGAGAGAGTGAGAGTGAGTCATTGACCACAGGACACCAACTTTATAAAGGTGATCAAGCAGCTAAAGCAGTATCCACTCATCATGTAAAGCTTTAGACCGTGGTTCCAAAACTCAATTCTGTTAATTCATTGTTTAAACAAACAAACAATCAAACAAATAAATTAATACTATCTGATTATATAATTATTATATCTGTTAAGTTTTTTGTTTAATGGGAGTTTTTGTTGTTGTTAAAGGGGAGGTGTTGTCTGAAGGATGGTATTTTTAGGCTTTATAAAGGGCTTTCTCTTAGATCTTATGAGGATTTTTTTGTTTGGTTTTATAAGGAGCTGTTGAGTTTTATTGGATTTGTTGCAGGGGTTGTTGGGTGTTTTTATTTTCCGGAGAGGGTTTACTGCTTTGGGGGACTTTTGGGAGGTTGATTTTTTTTGGGGGGTTGTTTAGTATTTATATTTTATTAGAATGGATTGTTGTTTTTAGTTTTATTGGAGGAATTAGGGTTTTAGTTGGGTGTTTTTAATTTGTCTTGCTGGAGGGATAGTTGGTTTTTTGGCAAGATTATTGGTTTCTCGTAGTTAGTCGTGAAGCTGATTCGAGGAGAAATAAAAATAAAACCCGAAACAGATTAACCTCACTCCCCTAACACTCTCTGAGCTATTTAAAAGACTCTCTGGGCTCTCCTCAGTTCCCTATCAGTGTCCTGCAGCGTGATGCATTCCTTATCAGCCTCCTCACACACTCTGATGTCACCTCAGCTCGCGTGCGGAGAGGGTCTGAGTAGCTACGTCATCCGGGAGGAGTTCACATACTAGCACACTTTGCTCTTTGGCAGCATTTTGTTATACCCAGTATCATAACAGACGTCTGACAAATGAGGACAAATCACGAAACCTCGCTAAATGGAAGGACATGACATGCAAAGAAAACACGTGTATAATGTTCTTACTGTTTTCTCGTTTCTTGGTATTTGTATGTTCCTTGTGTCTTTTTCCCGTTTTCTAGTTTATGTTCTTGTTTACACTCTCCATGTGCCTTTGTCTAAATTAGTCATGCGTCTGTGTGTCCATGAGTGTTTGTTGTTGTTTTGGACCCTGATCACCTGTGTCTTGTTCTTGTCCCCTCCCCTGCCCAGGTGTTCTCATTTCCCTAGTTAGTATAAATAACCCCGTTTCAGTCTGTTTGTGGATTCTTTGTAAAATCACCCCTGTTGTATTCTGTACTTGTGAAATACCCTGTTTTTTGCTCATTTTTGTTTAATTTCCTAGTCTCTCTGGTTTAAGTCTCTCCCTTTAGTATTGTTCTTTGTTAATTTACCCTTAGCCATGTTCAGTACCCTTCCTTTATGTTTGCATTTTTGTTTCTTATTTGTATTAAATGTTTGTGGATCTTTCATGTACATCCTGTTTGCCTCGACTCTCACTCATTACAACATGTCAGTTTACTCTGAGAGTCCACTCAGTCTGGGGGGGCTATTTTTGGGGCCGAAGTTTGTACATCATTGATTAAAAATGGGTAAATCCATGTTAAAGAGAGCAAAAGGTCAGTATTTGCATATTGCTGGAAAGGTGGGCTGTGTTTTAGATCGGTTTACTGATGTTAGAGGGGCCAGAGTTGTGTTACAGTAACTCACAGCAATTTCACTTAGTTATAATTCTCCACTCTGTGGTGACTCTATAAACTATGACTTAATTCACCATGTATTTCTTCTATAGGAATTCCTGTTGTGTTGCAATGGATCTCTCTCAAGTATCATGAAACGTCCCATTTCACCGTTCTAAGTCACCTGTTCTAATTTTTTTTTTAAACAATGACCAAAACGTATTTATACTAGAGTCTAATCTAGACTATAAAAACAATATGTTAAGATTTTTTGTGTTTGAATATTGCCAAAGAATTCTGTTGCTTGATTTATTAAACAAATAAATCAAGCAATAAATAAGCAAGAACATTGAGCACTAAATATTATTACAATGAATTATAATCAATTCTGACATGCTAAACTTCTGTTTTTTTGGATTCTGCACACAGTGAAAAGATCTATAGTAACACAGCCATCTGTAACACAGCCAGGTGACTGAAGGGCAGAATAAACCCACACTGTGGTGAATGTGCTGTGATTCCTGTCAAATGATAACTGCAGTGAAACAGCCTGATTAGAAGCAATGCACAGGTTCAATATTGCATTTTCAGGAAAAAATCATTTAAACCCCCTGTAGCTCAACAGGGAAAGGTCCCACCAGCTTCAAACTTAACAGGCCAGTAAACATTTTCACCCCTTTCCAATGACCCCTCATCTGACACTAAACTCTGAGAAATTTGAGGCCCCATAGGTCCAAGAAGCAAGAGCCCTCTGCCTTTAAACATCAAGTGCTGGTAGATCTTGGGCCTCCTTTTCAACAAATCCCCCATGTGATCCTAAACTCCACTGGAAAAGAGAGATAGGGGACCCTAAAGATGTACAGAATCGCAGTCCAGTTGAACAGAAGTGTGTTCGGCTCTATTCTGAATCCTTTTGGTCCAGGGGTTGAACCAACACAACAGAATAAAGTTCGGAACTCTACTACCAGTCAAAACGTTTTTGCACAAACTGAGATTTTCTATATTTGCATGTTACTCTCTTAATACTAATGAAAAATACATTCAGTTTTCTTTGCCAACAAAGAAGTGTGTTCACCATCTGAGTTCCTTTATTAGACAAAAAATGTCATTTTTTATTCATAACTACTGACCTACAAAAAGCCACCTCCTACAATTATAATTATAATGTGGATCACCAGACAAATGTTAGATATTTAACGAGCTATTAAGTGATGAAACAGTAACAAGTGCATTTAAAGTTAACGGACAGTCTAGAATTTGACTCTGCAGCACCACACTACCAGTTAACAGGAGTCAGACATGCACTGTTACAGATTCTTTCATCTTCGAATGGAGACTTGTTTGATTTGGCACATTTTCATTTATAGTTGTTCACTCGAGGACTTTCCTATGTTTAAAAAGAATTAACATCTGCATAAAACAAATGGATAAATGGTGGAAACCTTTAATGTACAGATACTTTTAACAGTAAATGTTAATGGAACTGAAAAGAATATATTATAGTAAAATCTATTAAAGTTGGACACAGGAAAGTGTAAATGAACTATTTATTAGTAGCTACAGGTCACAAAACCATTATCAGTGTCTGTGACTGATACTATCCTGTAAAACCAATAGCAATGCGATCTCCCACATGGTCACTTCCACCGAACCAACCAAGACGCGAATAGCCTGTGTCCAGGTGAGGTCATGACACAGAGGTCATTAAGGTCACATCACTTAAAAGCACCTAAAGGCTGTGTGTGTATATGTGTGTGTGTGTGTGTGTGTGTGTGTGTGTGCCGGGTCCCATCTCTCTCCAGTAGCATCTAATGTTTCAGTTAATATTTTACCAGGCAGCTCCTGTATCTCCAGCAGGTGCGATTCCCCTCAGCAAACACAGCCGAGCCTGCACACACGACTCAGGCCCAAAGCGCACAGTCTGATTTTTGGGACTTAAAAATGCCAGTTTACCACATCATGCATTGTTTCAGTCAACTTTCAGACATACTTTAGGCTACTTTTTCATGCGATCCTTAACAAAATTTAAATTTTCCCATTAAGTGCCTCCTTGAGCTGCAGCTGTAATGCAACAATTTTATTATTAAAATGAATTATCATTCTTAATATTATTATAGTAGTAGTATCTTGATTATATAGATAGACAGACAGACAGATAGACAAACAGACAGACAGATAGATAGATAGAGTCTTAGTGTCCTTTTTCTTGTTTTGCACAGCCTTCAGACTTTTTATGAGCTACTTTTCCATATAATGCTTTACTTTATTTTTTCCTCTTATGTGGCTCCCTGAGCTGCAACTGTAATGTAATATGGAAATATACTATTAAAGTGAATTATCATCATTAGTGGTATAGTAGTAGTATTATGATTATACTTGTTTATATATTAAAACATAATACACAGTAGTACTGTCTACATTAAAATATAAGGAATAATAAATATTTTTGATTTAATTAGTAGCACTATTAGTAGCACAGAAAGAACATTTACTAATCAGTTTTCCATATAATGTTTTACTAAATGTTCATTTTCCACTTATGTGATGCCCTGAGTTGCAACTGCAACTTAACGACAATGTAATGACACAATTAATTGAACTAATAATAAATAAATGTATCCTGCTGTAACAGACCCAATTCATGTCCCCAGGTAGGGACTTCACAAAGCAGGATGTCTCAGTTAGCCAGATAACTTTGAGGATTGTCTGCTCTTTTCCTGTTGGTCAGGTTTGACTTTGGGCTGAAGTTATCTGGCTAAACTGAGATGATCTGGTTTGTGAAAGACAACAAACACACTGTGATGTGTTTCTAAGACAGTGCTGATAGTGACTGGGCCTGACTTTTGGAGCTTTAGACAATCTGGCCTGTGATTGAAGCCATTCTCTCTGAAATCAATAATGTTTTTTGATAGTGACTTAAAGAGATCATACCCATCTTTCTGTAATTATTTCCTCTAAGGTCCACCTATGCCTTTTGTGTCCTTTTATGCACCAAAAACTGTCATTATACATTTTCTTTTACTTTTTCCATCATCACCTTATGCCTCACAATCAAACAGGCTTTTGTGTTTGAACATCATGGGTCTCTAAAATGAAAATTTTACAGAAATGTTCTCTAATGTAGGTCAGAGTAAAAGTTTCTATTGCAGTCGTTCTGAAGCATTTCTATCATATATTTCCATTCTGTTTTATTTCTTCTCTATTGTAAAGAGCAGAAAAAAAACAACAAAAAAACTACTTTTTTTGCTTGAACAGCGAGACATGACCTCTGTTCTGACTGGCTCCTCTGTACTGCGCCAGTGTGAAACACAACTTCAGTGTGAGTGGGCGGGGCTAAAACGCAGTTAGCTTTTTATAGGTGAATATATGTAAACATGTTTTTTGTGACATCACAGAAACAACACATGCTGTTGATTCATTTCCGTACACAGACTGTAGACTGTGAACACCATGTTAACACAAAACAACAAATTCTTAAGAAGCTAAAGAATGTTTCTGCTGTATTTGTATCACTGTTGACTGTCTTACATTAGTTAGTTTACAGCTGTTTTGTCATATATATATATATATACACACACACAGTATATATATATGCCTTCGACAGAACATGTTTTCCAGTTTTTCAATGGCATTTCTTTCCATTGTAGTTGGAATGCGAGCCTTTGACCACATTTTTAAAAACTACTGCATGTACTGCACACCTAGAGCTGTCTCTTATTGTCTTGCCAGTGATTTTATGGTGCTGAAAAAATACAGCAAGCGTCTGACAGTAAGTTGGAAATACTTTCTCTGCTACTGGACCAATCAACCAAATGTTGGTGGCACTTCGTGTTACAGTGCTTGAATCAGCCGCATGTGCCGTAATGGCTTTAGACTTGATAAGTACACTGGATAGTGGATAGTGGATGGCGGACGCTGCAGTTAACTAAATGCTGAAATGTAAACACAACAGCACATCATACGTATTACGCGATAATCATGACACACCAGTGAAATGCAATATAAGGAATAGCTAAATTAGGGAATGGCTGTCCGCTGTAGTGTTGCACTGTATTCATGTGTCAGCTAGCACTACCTAAATCAAGGTTAAAACTGCAATGTCTTTGTAGGAATGAAACAAAATTTGCATTAAACATCTCCTTAAAACAATTAAAATTATATAGCAAGCATTGCAGCAGCTGCTGCATGCAAGATTGCAAATAAAATACAGTTCAGATTGCTTAAATTTTGGCCGCATATTACAGTTGACAGTTACATCCCACAATATACACTGCTTGTAAGCAATTTTATTATAATAAAAGATTGAGCTCAAGTATTTGTTTGCATTTGTTTTCTTTAAAGACATGTCTTTACTTTTACAGATCTTGTAATTTATTAAATAAGTAACTTATGTAATTGCCTACCATAGCACAGGAAAAATTAAGGATCGCAATATAGTAGAAACTTTACTTGTGTTGAGCAACCAGTAAATGTTGACCTAAAATTCTGAAACTTTGCAGTTTTTACTTACAGAACAAGGGTAACAACTTGAGGGGTACCACACTGAAAATTCTAAAGTTCCATTTTTTCAGTAGATTGCCAGGCACCCTAATATATATGTATATAAATATATGTAAAATACACATCTCAAGATGCACATTAAGGATCCGCAAAGTTAACGGTCACTATATGCCTCCAATACAACCTCTAGTGTGTATGTGTCTCAGCAAGCGATAAAGATCACAGTGAAGAGAGTAAACAACTCAGGTGCTTCCTTACTTCTTACACATCAAACTTGAAATATCTTTTTTCTGTCTACTGCTACTACTATTAACAATAATAACATATTTGTCAGAAATATAATAAGCCATTTCTTTATTAAGCTAAAGTTATTAGTAGCAGTAAAGCAGTAGTATTAAGTTTGATTACAGTTGCTAGGTTAGCTGCATACAATATATATATATATATATATTTTTTTTTGTGTGTGTGTATGTCATTGCTATAATTAGTGGCACAATTAGTTGCAGCAGAACATTGACAGTCATTTCGTAATTATGACGTAATCAGGGTTATGATCAGTAACGCCCCTCTTGTCAGCAGAAGTTTATTACTATGATAAATATTAATATTAATTATAAAAATCTGAAGCATTTCTATGTGCACACCAGTGTCCTCGCGCTCCTCACCTGTTTTGAATGTCCGCTCGCCTCTCTCCCCCATTCTCGCGCTGCTCTGGGTTTCCCTCCATGGCTCGGACCCTCCGCGTGCTGCTGCCCCGCGACCCCCTCGCACCGTTTTTCTCACCCAGACACGTCGCGCGCGCTCGAACCCCTCTGCTCCCGTGCGTAAAAGCGGGCGCGAGGAAAGAACGTGCGCACGCGACCTGCGGTAAGCGACGGGGCAGAGCGCGCGGATTACGCACGCCTGGGGGCTGCTATCGGGGGAGCGCGTTATCAGTGCGAGGACACTCCGTTATCACTGAACGACAGGGGACCACCGCCAGGCGCCCAGTGCGCACGCGCGACACCTCGGCCCTACAGATTTCAAATACAGTAACCACTCACTGGACATTTTATTAGAAACACCCACCCTGTGCTTCCACTCACTGGACATTTTATTAGAAACACCCACCCTGTGTTTCCACTCACTGGACATTTTATTGGAAACACCCACCCTGTGTTTCCACTCACTGGACACTTTATTGGAAACACCCATCTTGTGTTTCCACTCACTGGACACTTTATTAGAAACACCCACCCTGGGTTTCCACTCACTGGACACTTTATTGGAAACAACTACCTTGTACACTTCACACTATGTAAGATGTAAGATCAGAGTACTTGCAAATTGAGCTCAGACTAATTACACAGACTAAATGTGTATTTGCTATCGAAGTAGGGCTGGACTGTGACAAAAAATCGGCCCAGGCATTTTGAGCCGAACTTGGGGGCCCTACACAGTCCAGGGATGAGTGTGGTACGCGATCTGGGCCGGGGGCCCTACACGGTCTGGGGATGGGTGTGGCACGCGATCTGGGCCGGGGCCCCTCTCGCTGTCGTTCTGGGTGGGGTGGTAGTTTCTCTACTTGTGAAGAGAAACTACAGCCTGGTGGTCTTTCCTGTGGGTGTGTTTGTGAGATATAAGGTGCTGGGTTTGTGTTCTGGTAAGGTTTTGGTTTTGTTCATCTTCTCAAACTCTGCACTGATCTCCATGATGTTCCTGTCCCGCGTCTCTGGAACGCCGTAAAACACAAACCCACCCGCGCAGAGACAGAAGAAGAAGAAGATCAGAAAGCAGAAATAGTCCAAATATTCCTGGAAACCAAAAGATCAGAAGAAAGTGTGATATTTCAGGATAACGGGCCAAACCAAAACACGTGCATCGTGTTTTAAAGGTGTTTTAAAATCTAGTTAAAACAAGCAGATGTTTACAGAGGCGACTAAATAATTAGTAGTAGATAATGAATACTTCAGAGCAGTTACTGAATAATTCACAGTGGATCATTCATAGTAGTTACTAAATAATGAACAGTGATTACTCAATAATTCATAATGGATAATTGATCATTACAATATTTATGAATTCATAATAGATACTTAATATGCACAGTAGATTTTAAATAATTTGTAGTAGTTACTGTATAATTCACAGAAGTATTAAATCATTATTAGCAGTTCCTGAGCAATTTTTAGTGAATACTTAATCCATAGTTGTTACAATTCACAGCAGTGACAGATTTTTGTCTGTAAATAAATGAATGAATGGATGGATGAATGGAGGAATGGGCATAATGGGCTGACATCCAATCGGTGACTAAACAGTTTACCTGTCCAGACCGGGTATTTACAGGCTTATAGTTATTTGCAGTATCTCTGCTGAACTTTTTAAAGATCCATGCAGTGGTTCAGTGATAAAGAAGTATATGTAATGTATCTTCACTAATGATAATACAATCATATTTACCACCTCTACAGTACTGTGCAAAAGTCATGAGCCTCCCCACAATGCCATCTGGAAAGCGTCTGATTGGCAACGGCTTCATTTTTCAGAAAACACACTGTCGGTACAGTCAAAACACCTCAACAGAAAAAAAAAAACCTTGATGGAACACCATCAGTTATGGATCGGCCTCCCCAAAAGTCCAGATGTCAAAATTACTGAAGCAGTGTGGATCATCTGGACAGAGAACCACCCGATGTCCTAAGAATAGCTTTGGTACGTCTTTCAAGAAGCCTGGAGAACTATTCCTGACGACACTTGACAGGATACTTGACTCGTCTAAGAGAAATGACAGAAAAACTCGCCTAAGAGAATTCAGGCTGTGAACGCTGGTCATAACGGAGCTCAGAACAAATAAAGCTGGTTAGAATTAAACAAACTCTATTTGTGTTAAACTGTATATATGTGTTTGCACATGTTGCAGTAAATCACTGGACAGAGCTACTGACTCATTTTACAACATAATATAAAGAAATGACGGAGGCTCGAGACTTTTGCACGGACTGTATGGCAGTAGGTATGAAGGACTCACCACAATGAGAGGAAACACCATGCCCACAAAGAACAGCCCCATCCAGTTCAGTGTACAGGCCACCACAAACGCAGCAGCTTTAAACGACTGAGTGAAAATCTCACCAGGCAGGGGAGCTGTCACTCCAGCTAAGAGAGAGACAGAGAGAGCGAGTGACACAGAGAGAGAGAACAGAGAGAGAGAGAGAACACAGAGAGAGAAAAAAGAGGGATAGAGAGAACAGAGAGAGCACACAGAGACAGAGAACAGAGAGAGAGAACAGAGAATAGAGAGAATAGAGAGAGAACAGAGAATAGAGAGAACAGAGAGAGATAGAGAGAACAGAGAGAGAGAACAGAGAGAGAGATAGAGAGAGAGAGAACAGAGAGAGAACAGAGAGAGAGAAAAAAGAGGGATAGAGAGAACAGAGAGAACACACAGAGACAGAGAACAGAGAGAGAGAACAGAGAATAGAGAGAATAGAGAGAGAACAGAGAATAGAGAGAACAGA